>BLBF01000032.1:24988965-25017527 GCA_015471245.1 Laticauda colubrina
GGGTAGTGGTGCAGCTGCAGTATGGTTTCTGGTTCGTGGTCGTGTCTCCTCTTCTGTGTGGGTGTGAGTCTTTTTTCTGTGTGGAAGTGTGGTGGTGGCATCTTGTGTGGCACTTGCGGGTGTGGGTCTGGTGTCATTCTTCAAGTTAGTTACTTGTTTATTACTGAGGGCAGGTTTCCAAATGGTTGGTAGACGGGAGGTATCATCTCGTCTATTCATGCTGTGTGGCCGTTTCTCTATCTCTATGGCTTCTCTGATTATTCTGTTGTTGAAGTGTTCGGTTTTGGCGATGGTTTTGGTATTTTTAAAGTCAATTTCATGTCCTGTGGCTTTGAGGTGTTGGACCAGGGAAGAGGTCAGTTCTTCTTTTTTGATTGAGTTTTTGTGTTCTTCAATGCGTGCACTAATTCTTCTGTTAGTTTGTCCTATGTATGTGCTGGGGCAGGCAGTGCAAGGGATTTCGTATACTCCTTGGTTTTCTAACTCGATTTTGTCCTTAGGGTTTCTCAGGATGGTGGATATTTTTCTGTTTGTGCAGAATGCTGTTTTAATGTTGTGTTTTTGGAGGATCTTGCTGATTTTGTCTGTAGTGCCTTTTATATATGGGAGGAGGGCTTTGCCATTCTCTTGTTCTCTGTCTTGGCTTTTGGTTGGGGTTTCTTTTTGGATTAGGTGGGTAATCTTCTTTTTTGGAAATCCATTGGTTGTAAGTACATTAGTGAGGGTGTGTAGTTCGGTTTTTAAGTGTTGTTCATCGGCTAAGCATTTTGTTCTGGAGATGAGTGTCTTGGCTACGGAATTGATCTGTGCTGGGTGGTGGTGTGAGAGTGCATGTAGATAGCGGTTTGTATGTGTTTTCTTCTGGTAGATGGTGTGTCCTAGGGAGCCATTGGATTTTTTGTATACTAAGACATCTAGGAAGGGAAGTTGATTGTTGGCTTCTGTTTCCATGGTGAATTGTATTTTGGGATGTAGGCTGTTGAGGTGTGTGAGGAAGTTGTTCAGTTTTTCTTTCCCGTGTGGCCAGATTATGAAGGTGTCATCTACGTATCTGAGCCAGAGTTTGGGTTTGTGATCATATTTTTCTAGAGCTTGTGTTTCAAAGTGTTCCATGTAGAGGTTTGCAATGACAGGTGAGAGGGGTGATCCCATGGGTGCTCCTTCTATTTGTTTGTATTTTTGTCCATTGTAGGTGAAGTATGTATTGGATAGGCAGTGGTTGGTAAGATCTAGGATGTACTTGGGGGGGTTGTATTTGTTTTGGATGGCTGTCAAGGCTTCTTTTATAGGCATGATTCTTTGGGTGAAGATGTTTTTATTGGGTGAAGATTTTTTTATTGGGTGAAGATGTGGCACGACCACGAACACGAAGCCAAACAACAAAATCACAGCTCACCAGCTCAAATCCCCCAGCAACTAAGACTAACCTGAGCACAACCAAGCCCCCACCTAAGCAGAACACACCCCCAGCCAATCAGAACACAGCCAACCCCCCTACCAATCAGAACACAGCCAAACCCCCACCCAATCAAGTCACACCCTTACTAGCAGTTAAAAGGAAGAAGCAGCTGCAAGCTCACATTACTCTGAGAAGCACAGAGCTGAAGAAACAAGCCTGAAGATGATGAATGAGACTTCATCGAAACGTTGCCTAGATACTTCCAATTCTACGCGGGAGAAAACCCGAATAACCAAAGATCCATATATATATATACATACACACACCTAACTGATACATTGTATAATTGAAAGAAGATTTTATTTGTTGTTTGGTTTGTCATAAAAATAAAAAAAATTCAAAAAAACAATAATCCCACCAAAATCAATGGAACATATCTTTTCCAGCTGATTTAAGCTGATTTTTCAACTTGATTATCTTGGTTGAATGCTGACAAATATATACTATGCACTAAATACCTGGTACTTTCAAATTTATAGTAGAAAAGACCTTTGTCAGTTGACAGTTAGAGACTTATAATTAATCATTATATGTCATAATTTACTGAAATTTCCCAGAGCAATTTCTTTAAAATGGAAAGTAAGAAGCAGTGCTGTTTCTTAGTAACTTAGACAGAGACATTTGGTTTGCATTTAATGTGATGCAAATGTACCTATTTATACTTTACAATATTATTATTATTTTAATAATTAATATTATTTATTAATATTATGTGAATAAATGTAGTCTTCAACTTATGGATATTTGTTTAATGACTCTTCAAAGTTATGAAAACTCTGAAAAAAATGACGTATTAATACTCCTTGTACTTATGAGTCAATTGCATGTCTCCATAGTCATATGATCAAAACTTAAGCGCTTGGCAATGTGCATGTATTTACAATGAGTATAGTATCCCAGGCCAACATGATTGCTATTTGTGTCCTTCCCAGGATCTTCCAACAAGTAAAGTCAGTGGAAGAAACCAGATTCATTTAATAACCAAGTGATTTGCTTATGAAAAGTCATTAAAAGTGGCTATGACTCATTTAACAATTAAATTGCTGCACAATGGAAGTTCCAGTCCCATTTATGACCATAAGTCAAAGACTACTAATGGTTATTTTTCAAAATGTTCACTTCTCTAAATGTTTCAGTCTACTTCTCTAATAAAAACAAGGGGTGAAAGAAATGTATGAAAAGAAGTGTATGCAAGGCTGTTTAGTCAGAATATTAGTCAGCAGTTCTGGAAGGAACTCTTTACTTAGCAAATGTAATATTTTTGTAACATGTGGTATGGCTTCCCTTCCCTTCCTCTCCCATCTCTTCCTTTCCCTATCTTTTTATTATTTAAAGGCATCATTACTTTTCACTGTGTTTATAACTGAGTTGTGAGACTGAGTAGTCTATTTGTTCAGAATTATTACACACACATACACACACACACAGGGAAAGAGGGAGGGAGGGGGACAGAGAGAGAATGTTTATAGTTACCTGGTAGAATACATATCCTCTTGGTATAAATATGGAGCCAAAAAAGGAGCCCAACACTATTTCTTTGTTATGTGTTAGAACTTTTGCATATGATATCATGGGATCCACTTTGCAGATCCTATAGTGATGTCAGTTTGCTCTTTTGCTATCTTGTTTTTTTATTATTATTTATGTTTGAGTGCTTATGGATTTTAATTGACACTTTGCATGCTACAGAATCATCTTTCCTGGCTGTATTACATTTGCTAAATAAGCTGGTAGTTTAGTTGGAGTGCCGCAAGTCCTAATCCTTTCCTTCTTCTTTTCCTTCTTTCCTTTCTTCCATATAACCTTAATGACCTCCTTATTCATCTAATACTTGCTCTATGATTTCTGACAGGTAGATGTCCTACCTCTTAATGGTAACTTATTATAACATACCAATATGGGAACGCTCCATCTCTGCCAATATCAGCACCTGAGACTCTATATAAGAAAAGCATCTGACTTTATACAAGAGATAACTAGCATTGATTAAAAAACAACCCAGTCCATTTTCCCCCTGGCACTTCAAGCCTTCTTTCACCCTGTCTACAGTACATTTTCTTGGTTATCAATTACAAGTGTGGCTCCGTTAATCTCCTTGAAAGGAAAATATTTTTGATACAATGACAACTCTGGAAAAAAAAATATTCCAAAGAGATGACATAAAAGGCCAGGCTCAGTGCAAAAAGTAGTTCTCTTAGGAGTTCTGTAATGACAGCACACAAATGCCTAAGAAGATTGATGGGGTCTTTCAGCTAGACAGTAAGGTTACTCTTTCCTGTGTGTAAAAATGGTTTGTTTGCCAGCCATGGTCTATAACTTCATTAGGTGAATTTTTCTTGGCTAAGGCACCAAAGTCAAATGCTCCATTTTTCACCTCATTTCTTTCTTTCCTGAGACTGATCGCCTCAACAATGAAGGAGGGGCTGACAGTTTAATGAGGATATAGAGGAGTAGGGATCCCACCTCTGCATTAGACTCTGGGCAACTCACTCACTTGGACAATCACTCATCTAGGCAGGAAGAATAGTAGCAATGCATTATATCATTGCTGGAACATCATGTTAAATATTTGGTATAATATTTATAATAATATTGTGGAGCAATGGAATATTTCATCAATGGCCAAGGCTACTAACTGGACAAAAATCTAATGGATTGCACAATGAGTAGTGGCTGCTAGGGCCTGAAGTGTTGGATGAAATCTGCTAGGTGTAAGAGTTCTTACTGTATTGTTAAATTTCCCTTTACTTTACAATCTGCATTACCTCTTTGGGGAGATCATCCTACAGCTGCTTGTGATATGGAATTCCCTATTCAGGAATTCTCATGTTAAGGTCCAGAAGACAAGACAACAGCACACAGATCAGAGGTGGTATTCAGCAGGTTCTGACCAGTTCTGGAGAACCAACAGTAGAAATTTTGAGTAGTTCAGAGAACTGGCAAATGCCACTTCTGACTGGCCCCACCCCCATCTATTCTCTGCCTCCCAAGCCCCAGCTGATCAACTTTGTCTTCTTTTGTTGCCTTGCACAGGAGAACGGAGCTGGAAAGCAGGTTAGTACGGTGAGGATGGAATGGGGATTTTGCAGAAACCTTCCCTTAGAGTGGGGTGGGGATGGAGATTTTACAATATCCTTCCCCTGCCATGCCCACCAAACCATGCCTGCCATGTCATGCCATGTCCACCAAGCCACCTCCACAGAACCAGTAGTAAAAAAAAAAATGAATCCCACCACTGACACAGATATCTTTCAGCAACACCAGGCTCTTATGATAATATATAGATGAGGGTGAGGCGTGAAGAATCAAAGCAATATGTACGGCGGAAGGCTGATCGTTCCTCCCTCATCTTTTCTTTTACTTTAAACTGCTTTTTCCTCTAGGCTGTTTTCTTTCAACCTATAGCAAAACTGTTTAGACTGAAAAGGCTTGTAGATTGAAAAGGCTAAGGAAGTTAATAGGGAAAGGTTGTGGGAACAGTGTTGGGCAAAGGAATTGTTTTGCATTTGTGTAACAGTTTTCAAACTGTCTGATTATAGGAGATTTGTTTTAAACTTTCATTTAGGAGCCCTGGTGGCACAATGGTTAAAGTGCTGAGTTGCAGGCTAACTCTATCCACAGTCCGGAGTTCAATCCTGATTGGGCTTAAGGTTGACTCAAGCCTTTCATCTTTCAAAGGTCAGTAAAATAAAAACCCAGATTGCTGGGGGCACTATGCTGACTCTGTAAACTGCCCAGAGAATGCTGTAAAGCATCATGGGACAGTATATACTGTAAATGTAAATACTAATGATGTTATTGCTATTTGAAGGAGAAGAGGATGTTAGATAAAGTATTGTGGATGAAATGTTCTTGCATTTGTTGTGATATATGCAAGAAACATATGTAAATGCTCATTTTTTTAATTGTATAATCACTTTTTTATTAGTCTTCAATCTTCCCAGGAGTCTTCCCATTCTATAGCCTTATCTCTAAGTATTCAGAAATTCATCCCAATAGGCATTTTCAGATTATAAAGTAGCAATAGCACTTAGACTTATATACTGCTTTATAGTGCTTTACAGCCCTCTCTAAGCAGTTTTACAGAGTCAACATATTGCCCCCCAACAATCTCATTTTATCCATCTTGGAAGGCTGAATCAACCTTAAGCTGGTCAGGATCGAACTCCTGGAGTGAGCAGTAAATTAGCTTGCAGTACTGCATTCTAACCACTGTACCACCACAAGTCTTGTATGAAGAGCTAGAGCAATTCCAGAAAGATGGAAAGAAGTATGTCTCTTCCATTCCCCTTACCAACTTATTCCATCAATATCAATAACTTTGTCATTTCTAGATGTAAAATAAGCTTTACAGCTACACCCAGAAAAAATCAATACATTTTTTTTAATGCTGTAAGCCTACCAGAATTGTTGGATACGAGATGGGTGGCAAATACATTTCATACATAAATGAATAATGAGATTTCTCCATCACACTGCAAATAAAATAATAAAGCAAAGACTCTTTCACAGTGGATAGAAACTTGTATGAAATTGCAAGCATGTCTTTGAGACACTTATATCGAGGCCTCTCTATCTTTCATACATAAACATCTGAAAGATACTTAGGACTGGATGAATGCCCAAATGTAGCACTGGTGTGCAACTCCTTAGAGCAATGTTTTGTTTTTAGATTCAATGGTAACTGAAAAAGGAAGCCATGCAATCATAAAAAATTACAATATATGATTGCTTTCTAGACTTGCAACTGGGTGCAATATTTGTTTCCCCATTTTAGAGCATCTTTTCAAACTAATCTGAAATAAGACGTAAATATTCAACAGCAATATATCCAATAGCCCACTTTTAAATAGTTCTGAGAATTTCCAGTCTCAGAATCTGAAATCATCTCCTTAAGGGTTCCTATTGACAGGGGCAACATATTTAGAGTCAGGTTTTTTTCCTTTTTCTAATCAAGTTACATCATGGTGTCAGGGCTGGGAAATTGAAAGCAAACACTTCAAGTACTCTTCCCAGTGAAGCATGAGCTAAACTGGACTGACCCATCAATGGTGGGGATCCAGCTCAAGGGCCATTACCTTTAGTTCAGATTGTCTGTGGTGCTAATTGAATCCATGTAAAAATAATACAGTCAAACTCAACAGAATGGAAAAGTGTCTCTGTCTGTCCCATTTAAAGGCATACCTTTGAATAACTATTTGTGGTATAAAACCATTTACGTCCTAAAATCTCTCCTGAATTCCAAACCAAATTGTTGTTTGTTTTTTTTAGGTTCACTAGATGAAAGAATATGTTTGTAAAAAAATGTTGGTTCATCAGGCTGGATTACAGAACATATTGTCCTTTTTAAATGAGAATGAGGTGAAAAAAAATAACAAGGAAAACACATTTGCAAAATAAAATAAACAAAACAAAAAAAGTTTGAAACCCTCCCCCCACCAAACATTTTTTTGCAAACCACAAAACCTTCTTTCTGTTCAAAGCTTCTACATGGCTGAAATATTCTGTGTGAACTTGATACCACTCCTAGCTTACATTTTTGTAAGAACCAATTTTTCTTAATTTTAAACATATTTTCTCTCAGCATATTATATAAAAATATGTTAACTGCTAAGCTATATAGAGAAGTTAATCTGAAAACACATACCACAATTTTCACATGTTGAAGAAAAATACAAGGAATATTTTGTAACTTAGGATACTTTGTTTTAGTAATGAATATTTGTTATTGGTATGTCTTATGAAATGTTCTTCTGGCAAAAACATACTTAGAAGCAGCCTTTTGCTTTCCAATTTAAAGTATCCCTCAATGCTGTATGAGTTTGTAGACTGCTGAACCTTAATTAGTTTTATTCCCCATTATAAGTTGTTTTATTCAACTCAAGGTTGACTCAGCCTTCCCTTCTTCTGAGGTCGGTAAAATGAGGACCCGTTGGGGGCAATATGATGACTTTCTAAGCCACTTAAAGTAAAAAGCACTGTGAAGTGGTATATAAGTCTAAATGCTAATGCTAAATGCTATTAAGAATAAATGATAGTTTATTCATTATCATTCATAATTACATTCCAAGGTAAAAACCTAACAAACCATATGATAGATGAACATGATATATAGATAGCAGTACACATGACACACATAGAAGTTGGAGAGTTTATTGATTATTCAGTCCACAACTGTGAATAGGCAGTTACTTGGCAACTGGGCACAATCCAGAAGCGGTATTCAGCAGGTTCTGACCAGTTCTGGAGAACCAATAGCGGAAATTTTGAGTAGTTCAGAGAACCAGTGGTAACCTTTCCCCAGGAGTGAGCAGGGAATGGAGATTTTACAGTATCCTTTCTCTGCCACACCCACCAAGCCACACCACCAAGCCATGCCACGTCCACAGAACCGGTAGTAAAAAAATTTGAATCCCACCACTGGCACAACCACATGATTGCTTGCTGCATGGATCAACACTGTTCTGCATGGAACTTGGTAGGTTCCAAGTCCCTCATTTTGATTGGCCGAAAAGGACACTTACGGATTGGTTCTTAGTCTTCTTTCACTAAGAACCAATCCAGGAAGCTGCCAAATGGCGGGAAGAGTTAAACAAGTGTCATTGGCCACAAGCCGTTAGGCAAGCCACTATATAAAGGGCTGCCGCGGCTTGGGCTATGTTCCATATCTTTTGCCTTGCGAGTTAAATAAAATAGTTGTTGTTTGGAACCTGGTCTCACGCTCTTCTTTCCGGACGGAACACTGGCGATGAGGATGGGATCATCGGAGAAGGTGAGACCGAAGAACGCAGAGATCTGAACCGAGCAAGAGAGATGGCTGGTAACAACGTGCCACCTGCACCATTCAATCCTGATGAGGAGGATTGAGAATCATATATCAATCGTTTTCTGATGTTTCTAGAAAGCAACGAGATGGAAGAAATCTCAGACCAAAGGAAGAGGGCTGTCTTCCTTACACACTGTGGACCGGCCGTATTCAAAATGGCGAAGGCTCTGGAGAAACCCAGAGATGTCAAACAGATGACCTGGTCTGACCTGAACCGAATGCTCCCAGCACACTACGCACCGGTAGTCTCAAATTTAATCAAAAGGCCACGAATTTTATAAGAGGGACCAGATGGAGGATGAAACCATAGCAGATTTCGTAGCAGCCTTGAGACATATCGGAGGAGCCTGTGAGTTCCAGAACATGGACGAGGCAATGAGAGACCACGTAGTCCTCGGCCTGAAGGACTCTACCCTTCAGAGCAAACTACTGAATAGGCCGAACATAACCGTGGCTGAAGCCATTGCAGAGGCAAGCGCCACCGAAGCAGCAAAGAAGTCAGCAGCCACCATGCGGAAAATGAACGCAGTTCCAGACCTGCCAACCCAAACCAGGGAGAAGAAGGCAGAGGGAGGAAAGAAACAGCCCACAGCGACAACCCACCACGAGGACATTGAAACACAGAGTGACACCGAAGACGAAGACAAAGATATCCATAAACTCTATTCAGATAGAAAATGGCATGAAAAGAGGCAAAATTGGCAGGAATTTCAGTGTGCGAGCTGCGGAGGCAATCACCCGTGGGCTGAATGCAGGTTCCTCGATGCAATATGCCGGGCTTGTAATAAAATGGGACACATCGAAAGGGTCTGCCACAACAAAAAGAGCTATAGTCCAAAAAGACGTGACAGCACACACTCCCCCCAGACATGAAGAAAGACAAGCCGGAAGCAGATGGAACTGAAGCAAAAGAACCAGTGACAGAGAGGAAAGCATCAGACAGTCACCATCAGAAATGCCAGGGCAGAAAATGGGAAGAAGGTCTGGATAGAGGTGAGCATTGAAGGGAAGCCCTGTGAGATAGAAGTCGACTCAGGGTCATTCTGATCAATGGTATCCTGGAATACCATCCGGCGCCTAATACCAAACATTAAACAGAGAGAACTACAGAAGCAAAAACTAGTGTTAAAAGACTATCAGGGAAATCGAATCCCAGTAGTAGGCCCTGGACATTTTTTAGTTGAATTTAAACACCACGCCGAAATCTTGCCTCTGACCATCATCGACCGCAACCGCCCTAGCCTATTAGGAATCGAATGGTTTGCGGCCCTGGGAATCGGGATGACCAGGATCAACTGCATCTCTACAACCAACTGGGAGGAGAGCCTGCTCCAAGAATTCCAAGATGTTATTTGACGGGACTCTAGGCAAGTACAAGGGGACCCCAATTTCATTTAGCCTAGACCCGAAAATAGCCCCCATCCGTTTAAAGGCCAGACATGTCCCATTTGCACTAAAACCAAAAATTGACAAGCAGCTAAATAAGTTAATTGCTCAAGGGGTTCTAGAACCAATCGACATGCCAGATGGGAAACCCCTATCATCACACCGGTGAAGCCAGATGGGTAAGTGCGCATCTGAGGGGACTATAAGGCAACCCTGAACCACGTGTTCCAACAAAGTGCATACCCAGTGCCAGTAGTGCAATATTTACTGCACTCGCTAGGGGGAGGAAAAATATTTGCAAAGCTGGACCTAACTACCCGTTGATCCCATTACAGCAGAGGCACAGACTATGGTAACACACAGAGGGGCACTCAAATATAACCACCTCCAATTCGGTGTTAGCGTTGCCACAGGCGTGTTCCAAAGCCTCATGGAACACCTGTTAAACAGAATCAAAGGTGTCGTCCCATACTTCGACGACATACTGGTCCCAGCAAAAAATGCCAACCAGCTAGAGACCAAGTTAAGAGAAGTATTAACAAGATTTAGGAAGTCAGGCCTCAAAGTGAAGAGGGAAAAATGTGAACTAGCCACTAACCGGGTCGAATTTTTGGGCTATTTAATCGATGAACAAGGCATTCACCACACCAGAAAAAAATTGAAGGCTATCAAAAATGCTCCCAGACCCAAAAACAAAACCAATCTCCAGGCATTCCTAGGCCTCATAAATTTTTACAACGTGTTCCTGCTCCATAAGGCAACAATAGCAGAACCCCTATATCATCTGCTAGATAAAAAACCACTTGGACATGGGGCCACCAGGAACAGAAAACTTTCCAAGGTATCAAGGACCTATTAACATCAGACACCATTCTTATCCAGTTTAGCAATACCCTGCCTCCGACGGTCACCTGGGATACCTCGCCTTTTGGGGTCGGCACCATCCTGAGTCACCAACTCCCAGATGGCAGAGAGGCACTGGTCGCCTTTTACTCCAAGACGCTCTCCAAGTTGGAACACAATTACAGCCAACTTGATGGGAAGCCCTCGCAATCATTGCCGGAATCTAACGATTCCATGAGTACTTTTACAGTAGACCTTTTTCTATCATAACCGATCACAAGCCTCTTCCTGGAATCCTAGCAGGCAACAAGCCAACCCCGAACATTCTGTCTCCTAGAATGACGAGGTGGTCTGAATTCCTCACTGCCTATTCCTACACGCTGCTCCACCAACCCAGCAAAGCCATTCCACACACTGACGCCCTGAGTTGTTCCCTGTTGCCCATCACAGAGGACGGGCTCCAACCACCTCCACATTTCAGCTTGAGACCTGCCCAGAGCTACCACTGACTGCAGCCGACATTGCGAGAGCCACAGCCAAAGACCCTTTGACGTTGCGCATATTGAACTGGGTAGGTAAAGGCTGGCTGGAGGAAAACAAAACTGAGACTTTTAAACCTTTCCATGCCAGACAGACCGAACTGTCTATTGAAAAGGGGTGCATTTTATGGGGTGACAGGGTGGTAATTCTGAGCAGCCTCCAAGAAGATGTCCTGGGCATGTTGCACGAGGGTCACCCGAGCATAGTCAAAATAAAAGCCCTGGCCAGGAGTTACATCTGGTGGACAGGGCTGGACAAAAACATTGAATGTTGGCTTGCAACATGCCATGACTGTCAAAAAGCGAGGCCTACCCCTCCACAGGCACCAATAAGAGACTGGGAAACTCCCCGAGGTCCATGGTCTAGAGTACATATTGACTTCACTGGGCCAACAAAGGGGAACACTTTTTTAATTGTGGTTGATGCATATTCGAACTGGTTGGAAGTCATCCTCATGGCTTCCACTACCACCGAGGCAGTTATGAAACAGCTCGACAAACTGTTTGCAACGCATGGGCTACCTGATTTACTGGTTTCGGACAATGGACCACAGTTTACAGCCTTGCAATTTGAACAATATCTGGCTACCCAGGGTATCCGTCATGCCTTAACCACGCCGGCCCACCCGGCTGTGAATGGCAGGGCTGAATGCATGGTCCGGTACACTAAAGAGGGCCTAGAGAGAATGGACAAAGGGGACGTGCAGGACAAACTAAACCGACTAGTAACCTTGCAACATATTACCCCTAGTAGCACAACAAATAAAAGCCCAGCTGAACTTTTAATGGGTAGGAAACTACGGTCCTACCTGGACAGGTTACACCCCACTTACACCTGGGACAAACCCCCCGACTCCTCCAGCAAATACCATTCCTTCTAAATCGGTGACCTAGTCTATGCCAAGAACCTTAATGGGGACCCTCTATGGCTTCAAGCCACCATCACACAAATCACAGGCCCCAAGTCCTACCGACTAATTTTGGACAATGGGAGGGAATGGAAGTGGCACATAGACCAGCTTTGTTCCCACAACCTTGAACGAAAAACCACTGCAGAACCAAAAATAATAAATTCCAACTATAAAACAACCAAGGAGGGGGGGGAAGTACAAATAAATAAAAAAGGGAGAGACGAACCTCCCATAACAAGACAACAAACTCTACAAAACAACAATCTAACCAAACAAAAAGAGCACTCATGATTAGATGAACCCCAAGAAAGAAGTCTGGGAGCAGGAGAGCGAAGCAAGGCCTTCCTGGAAGGTGGCAGCCAGGCCAGCTCAACCAACCTGGTCAAACCAGGAGGGAGCAGCGGAGCCATCTCAACCGGCCTGAGAGACTCAGGTGGGAGCAGCATGGCTAACTCACCCTTCCAGGAGGTTCCATGGAGAAGGCTGAGAGAAGCAGCGATCCCGACCGAACCACTAGAAGACCAAAACAAGACTGAGTCGCACAGGTCAACTAGGACTAGAAAAAGCCCCACCTACCTGTGTGACTACGTCACCCATGTTGGACTGAACTAAAGGGGGAGGGGTGTTCTGTATGGAACTTGGTAGGTTCCAAGTCCCTCATTCTGATTGGCCGAAAAGACCACTTACAGATTGGTTCACAAAGAACCAAACCAAACGGCGGGAAGAGTTAAACAAGTGTCATTGGCCACAAGCCCGCAGGCAAGCCGCTATATAAAGGGCTGCCACGGCTTGGGCTATGTTCCGTATTTTTTGCCTTGCGAGTTAAATAAAATAGTTGTTGTTTGGAACCCAGTCTCACGCGCTTCTTTCCAGACGGAGCAAATACAATCTTACCCTGTATGGAAATCACTAAATAGACAATGCACTGGGATAGAAAGATCAAAGGACAGCATAAGAAAATGGGATTTCACTACAGAAGATACTCTGGTGAATGTGGAGAACAATCCATCTCACATAGGCATATGATTTCTTTCAACATGTATGGAGGAAGATCTCATGCTGACGACAGAAAATGCTTTTAATGTGGGTAAAATACTGGGTATTTTGGGTACCCAAAATACTGGGTATACTGGGTATAAAATACTTGATACTGGGCATATGTCATTCGATTTTAATCCTACTTATTTTTACACATGCTATATTACTATGACCTATTTTATACTTATTTTACTTGCTCGTTATTGAATGTTATATATTTGTAATTTGAAGGTGCTTCTGGCACAAATAAAGTCACAACTGCCATCTCCCCTCCCCCCCCCTTTTTTTTTTTTGCAACCTCCTTGAATGTTTCTGTAAGGATCTTGATTTCATTTGCTTTAGGCTACATTCATTATTCTTCTTTATTCAGATCACCAACAATGAAAGGCTGTCATGCAATGGATATTTCCTTTCCATATGCTGTGGACTTAATACTAATAAACTGGAGTGCTGACTGACATACAGCTCCCTTTTACCTGAAAGCTGAATTTGTTGCTCCTCTATTGGAGAGCCAGAGAGAACATCAGCTCATCTTTTCCCTTTCCTCTCTCAGGTGTGTTCCCCTTTGGACCTAAGAGGAAAACTAGGCTTTAAAAATGCCCCTTTTCCTGTTTGGGAATGCCTGTCTGTTTCTCCTTGGCTCAAAGCTTCATTCCATTTGGGAGCCATATTGTGTCAGGAGCAAAGAAACTGGCCCTAAACAACAACTAGAAGAGAGACCTGCAGAAAGTTTGAAGTACAAGTTCAAGAGACCAGATGTAAGATGCATCCGCTTCCTGTCTGGCACTTTTGCTTGACAGATCATAAACAAGAGCTGAATTAGGAAAGGGAAGGGATAAAAAGACAGGGAGCTAAGCAAAGAATGTCAAAGAAGTAACCTAGTAGACAGTCTAGGACTTGAACAGGAAAGGATGCATTCTTTTCACTGTGTTGGAAGATGATGTTTTGCACCATCGCAAGATTTTCTTTTTAGGCATCCAAAGCACATTGTTGTACTGTTTATCTTCATGTGACTTCTGTGCAGACATGTCCACTCGTAAATGTTGTGTGTGCATATGTGAATATGTGAAGGATGGCAGAATTGTAATGGTGCTGCCATTATTATTTTTTTACAACAGTGAATAATAAATCATGTTTCATTCTGATATTGCTTCTGTCTTCTGAAAAAAAAAAAAAGAGAAAATATTCTGAATATTTAAAAAAGGGAGGAGGTTGTGGGGGAGTGAATTCTGTACAAGAGTGCCTTGATGGCCAGCAGCACAGGTGTTTGGGGTGCATATGTGACTTTGTATATCTGTGAAGAAATGTCATATAATTTAGTGGCTTCTCAGGGACTAAATCTTGAATGCAGATTCCCAAAGAATTAAATCTAAACTTTTAAATAAGGATGTTTCCAATTAGGTGGAAATATCTGGAACAAAGATCAAATCTCTGTCATTCTAATATAGTTCAACTCACACCTGTAAAACTGTGATTCTCTTCTCTCCCTTTCATTCATTTATACATAAACACCCTTCTGAAACATCGTCTTGGTTCCATAACAAAGGCTGAAAAAAAAACATTCAGTCTGTAAAGGTCTTTAAGCATTGCCAATCTTTAAATGTAAACACTGGATTTAGGTATTTCAGCACTGATTTTAGGATTCTAGACACAATGAATTTCAAATTAATGGATCTACCATCCAGTCAGAAACTGAAGTAGGATTTTGTTAACATTTGCTATAGCTGGGAAGAGAAATTTCAAACATAGGACCCCCATCCAAAGTGTGCTGATTCTGAAGGAGTGAATCGCCCTGTTTCATATGCTCTATCCCTCGAAGTTCCAGATACTTCTCACCACCATGCAGCATCACCCAGAGACTGTGAGGAGCATCGTGGAAGCTTGCTGCATTCTGCACAATCTCATGCGCACCCGCTACCCAGTGTTGCAGGACACCCTTGTGGACCATCAACAAGGGAATGAGGACATGGAGCCTGGTGAATGGAGGCAAGGATGTAACCTGATAGACACTGTGGATGTACAAGGCCCCCACAGAGCTTCACGTGAAGGGAAGAAGCAGCGCAACCTCCTGAGACACTGGTGCAACTCCCCAGCTGGAGCAGTGGAGTGGCAAGACAGGATGATAGATGGCTAATGGATGCTTCCTTGAGTCTGTCGCATAACACTGATGAGATTGTGCCATGTATGTTGAGTGGTCCTACAATGAATAGGGCATTAATAAAGAGCTTTGTTTATTTTAAAATGTGTTGATCAATGAATAAATTGTTATTGATAATAAAGGTACATATGAGTGGCAGCTGGGATGGGGGACCATACAGTCCCACTATGCTTGTACTGGAGGTTTATCTCTCCCACAACTATCCTTATCTATCCCACAAGCATGCAAAGGCTTAACTATTAACCAAGATAAAAAAATGAACCAAGTGTCTTAAGCAAAGATAACCTTTATTAACTGTCTTAGGTAAACTTTATGACTTTGTAAAAAAAAGCAAAATGAACCAAGTAAAGTGTCTTAAGCAAAGATAAACTGAACAAGTACAACTCAATCTCTGACACTATTCTCAGTCACTCTGAGTCATGTCCATGGTCTCAGCTGTTAAGCGGGCAGGGACTGTGGAGGTGGCTGTGGCTTGAGTGTTGGTCTGAGGGGCCATTGGGGTGCTTTGCCCTGAGAGTACAACAGGGGATGGTGTGTTCAGGAAGCTCTCAGAGAGCTGACACAGTCCCGTGAGGTTGAGAAGCCCTTCATCAAGGACCTGGGATGTGAGGCCCAAGACTGATGACAGATTGTCTGTTGATGGGCTTGGCTGTGGGGTGGAGGAAGGAGGAGTGTAGTGGGGCTGTCTGACCTGCAGCTGGGTGAGGACTGGTGTCTGTGGCGTGTGATGAGCCTGGGGCTGGACTGGGAAGTTCTGCTTCTGCTGTGGGAAATCCTGGTAGTGGTAGCCTTGGTAAGTGAGGGGCTGTTGAAAGCCGTGGAATGGCTGTGACATCACCTGGGATGGAGGAGTAGACCTGGACTGGGTAGGAGCAGCTTCAGCTGGGCCTGGAGGGTTGTGCAGAAGTGTTCTTATCTTCCCCTTCATCACCTGGTACTAGGCCTCGGGCAGGTCATGTAGGTGATGAGGGTGTGGCAGCCCAAGGATTCTCTGTCCAAGTGGACCATCTGAGAGAGCAGTTCTGTGCTGGTCTTCATTGTGTCCCTGATCTCCAACAGGACACTGTGGTTCTGTCCCTTCAGTCTGCCCCTCTGCCTGCATCCTGTGGAGCTGGGGGTGGGGGTGGGTTGGCCTCTGGTGGCTGCTGCTTCTTCCTCCATTTGTGATAGGGGATCTTCCAAGTCTGCTGACATGGGGAGTGCAGCTGTTGGGGGGGTCTCTGCCGTGGGACCCTCTGAAGACACCTGCCTGGACAGGCTCGCTGGCTCCTGGCTGGAAGAGGACTGGCTGTCTGTGGGCTGTCTGAGGGAGAGGGGTGTCAAGGGGCTGCTCCTCGGTGGTGGACCTCACCCTCCAGGAAACTCCACTTGGCCATAATGTACATCTCCTGGTCAGTGAGCTTGACAGCGGCCTGCCTGGATTTCTTGAGGTGTAGCTTGCCATACCAGGTGTGCATGTGCTTCCACCATCCCAGGAGTACATCTGCAGTGTAGCCCAGGCTCTCTGCTTTGTCTCTCCAAGCTGCCTGCTTCTTCTTGGTGTCGTGATAGAGTCTGTGGCCCTTTCTCCAGAATTACTCATTCTCCCTCAGCCATTCCAGCACCTCATCCTCATGCCCCTCGGAAACGGTGTACTGTTTCCTCTCTCCCTTCTCCTTCCCTTGCCTTTTCCTCCCTCTGGCAGGGGCTTCAGCAGGGCCTTCAGGGGCTGGAGCAGCAGGGCTTTCAGGGGCTTGAGCATCAGGGCCTTCAGCAGCAGGGCTTTGAGGGCCTTGGGGCTGGTCCACCACAGCATCAGCATCAGCATCAGCATCAGCAGAAGCTTCAGAGTCAGTTCCAGGGGGTGGGATGCTGGTTCTGTCCTTCTTGCCAGGGCTGGAACAAGTAGGCACCGGCTTCCTCTTTTTCCCTGACTGACGAACCATGCTGTTCCTGCTAGATGTATGTGGCAGCACGTCTTTCCCCTGAATGCTGACTGCATGCATGCTGCATCCTTTTATATCCACGGAGCTGATGCAATTCATACTTCCCGCATGCGCAGTGAATGCTTTGCATCCGATATACATCCGTCCGGCATCCGCTTTGCTTCCTATAGGCGTCCGTGATGCATCCGCGTCATCCGCTATGCATCCGCCCCTTCCGCTATGTGTCCGCTTCACAATTCTCCCCCGGAACCCGTTCGGATGTGTCATCCGCTTCCATCCGCTTTCATCCGCTAGGCTTCCTATGAACATTCATTTAACATCCCCGCTACGTACTACCCACGTCCATTCTTTTCTGTTCTTTTCCTTTCTGTTTATGCAAATTTTCACCACTTTTTGGAGCAGATGACAACGGATGGAGCCACCCCCGAAATTTCGCTCATCCACTGTGTCCTTAATGCAAATGTTTTGCGTCCGCTGGCAAGTGGGACCTAGCCTTTAAGGTATTTGGAAAACACCCTAACATATAGATACCTGGAAACAAATGTCCTTTGGATCTTGTAGCTTAAGTCACCTATTTGTCATTGGATATAACTGAGATTGTCACCAAGGGTAGAAAAATAGAGCTGTGTACAGTTTCAGTTTCAGTTGTAGCATGCACTGTATGACTGCAGCTTTTTATAACAGCTGCCTAAGAAAAGGTATACCTACTTTAATAACTGATACTATGATAATATTTCCACACACTCTAAAGCAGCTTTTTGAAATAAAGCTGAAATAGCATGTATGACAGAATCTAAGGGTATCCCACTGCATGCTTACCTCCATCTATACGTTCAGGGCAGTTGATCAGTGTAGTTACAAATCCATCTGGTGGTGATGCTGTCTAGCATATATTTTCCTTACCAAGTAGTATGTTATAGTCTACTTTGTCAAATGCCTTAAGCACATGTCACAGTGGACCAACGGATGGAAAGAGGATGTAAAATGGAGAAAAACACTTGCCATCTGTTGGTTAATGTGATGCATCCATTGTGTACTCACTGCATACATTTTTCATACTCTCTATCCATCCAGCATCCATCTACTATGATTTCATCCACTCAAAAAGTTTTGAGCTGCACAAAACTTTTTGAGCGGATGAAGTATCCAATGCGTCCATTCTACATCCGCTACGCATACAGGAAACATCTGTTATATGTCCGTTGTCATCTGTTACGCGTCCGCTATATCCGCTAGGCATCCGCTGTGCATCCGCGCAACTCAAATCTGCTCCAGCGGAAAATGGACACAGGGAGGAAGCGAAACAGACAAGGAACGGACACACAGCATTAGTTGCATGGACATAGAAAGAATGTAAGTGAATGCATCTCGCATATAAAGCATTAAAATGGAAAAAAACGTTCATATAGGGGATGTATCTCAGATATTTAGGATGTCTGGAGGATGTCTAGGACACCTAGTGGAAAACTGACATTTCCGATAAAAAGGGGGAGGAAATCACCTGGATCTCACTTTCAGTCCAGCAGCCCTGTGTGCAGACCTCTTCAGCCTTGCTCTTGGTCTTCCACATCATCCAGTCATCTCCACCATAGATCGTCGCACACTCCTTTTGGTAGCTGCCATCATTCTACAACAGTACGAATCCCTGTACAGGCTCTTTCACCTGTTCTACGCAAGGAAAAGGAGGCGTCCAAGAAGTGTGTGGGTCCGAAGATGGATCGCGAGAAGAGCCGAGTATGGACTGTATGACAAGCTGATGGTGGAGCTGAGGAACGAAGACCCTCGTGCATTCCAGCACTTCATGAGGATGCCATCAGCCATGTTTGATGAAGTTGTGGAGCGGCTGAGACCCAGGTTGACCAAGGCAAACACCAACCTCCGGCCCAGTCTGCACCCTGGACTGAAGGTGGCACTGACTCTGTGCCACCTGGCCTCTGGGACCACGTACAGGAACATGCAGTATTCCTGGAGGGTGCCACACAACACCATCAGCATTCTGGTCAGAGAAGTGGTGCAGGCCATCATCAAAGAATACCTGAAGGAGCTCCTCCAGTGCCCCTCCACTGAAGAAGGCTTGAAGAAAGTTGCAGAGCAGTGGTATCAGAAGTGGAACTTCCCCCACACCGTTGGAGCCATAAATGGCAAGCACGTGGCCTGCAAAGCTCCAGCCAAGTCAGGGTCCACTTATCACAACTACAAGGGCTTCTTCAGCATCATCCTCTTTGCCATGGTCGATGCTGACTACAAGTTCATGTACTTCATGTACTGATGCTTCAGGCAACGGGTCAGCTTCAGATGCCCAGGTATACAACGCCAGTGACCTCAAGGAGGGGCTGGAAGGCAACCTCATCATGGGCTTCCCAGATCCAAACCCCCTGCCCAACGACACACAAGATGTGCCCTACTTCATCGTGGGGGATGACGCCTTCTCCTTCAGAACCTACTTCATGAAGCCCTACACTTCCAGATGCCTCACACGTGAAGAGAGGATCTTCAACTACAGGCTGTCCAGGGCAAGACGGGTGGTGGAGAACACCTTTGGCATCCTGGCCAACAGGTTCCAGGTATTTCTCACCACCATGCAGCATCACCCAGAGACCGTGAGGAACATCGTGGAAGCTTGCTGCATCCTGCACAATCTCATGCGCACCTGCTACCCAGTGTGGCAGAACAGGCTCATGGACTGCCAACAAGACAATTGGGACATGGAGCCTGGTGAATGGAGGTAAGGACTGAACCTGATAGACACTGTGGATGTGCAAGGCCCCAACAGAGCTTCATGTGAAGGGAAGAAGCAGCGCAACCTCCTGAAACCCTGGTGCAACTCCCCAGCTGGAGCAGTGGAGTGGCAAGACAGGATGGTAGATGCTTAATGGATGCTTCCTTGAGCCTGTCTCATCACACTGATGAGATTGTGCCATGTATGTTGAGTGGCCTTCCAATGAATAGGGAATTAATAAAGAGTTGTGTTTATGTTGAAATGTGTTCATGAATGATTAAATTGTTATTGACAATAAAGGGCCATAGGTGTGGCACCTGGGGGGGTGGGCCATACAGTCCCACTATGCTTGCACTGGAGGCTTATCTATCCCACTGCTATCCTTACCCATCCCACAGCTATTACCCATCCCACAGGTATCCCTGCCCATCCCACTGCTATCCTTATCCATCCCACAAGCATGCAGAGGCTTAAACCATTTCTAAAAGTTTCCACCAAGACTTTATTTACTCAAAGAACTGAACCAAGTGTGTGAAGCAAAGATAAACTTTATTAATAACAAACTGTAAAAGCAAAATGACCCAAGTAAAGCATCCCAAGCAAAGATAAAGTCAACAGGTAGCAACCCAGTCTCTGGCACTCTTCTCAGTCACCCTGAGGCATGCCCATGGTCTCAGGGGTGAAGGATCCAGGTGCTGTGGAGGTGGCAGTGGCTGGAGTGCTGGTCTGAGGCACCATTGGGGTGCCTGGCCCACAGAGGACAACAGGAGATGGTGTGTGCAGGAAGATTTCAGGGAGCTGGCTCAGTCATGTGATGTTGAGAGGCCCTTCCTCCAGGACATGGGGTGTCAGTCCCAACACCAATGACAGATGTTCTGATGCCGGGCTTGGCTGTGGGGTGGAGGAAAGAGGAGTGTAGTGGGGCTGTCTGGTCTGCAGGTGAGCATGGTGAGGCGTGGGTGGCATCTGTGGCATTGGTGGCATCTGTGGTGTCCGTGGCATCAGTGGTGCGTCGGTGGCATCGGTGGGATCGATGGCACCTGTGGCATCGGTGGCATCGGTGGCATCGGTGGCACCTGTGGTGTGCGATGTACCTGTGCCTGGACTGGGAAGGGCTGCCCGTGCTGCTGAAACTCCTGGTAGCCGTAGCCTTGGTAGGTGAGGGGCTTTGGAAAGCCTTGGAAGGGCTGTGACATCACCTGGGGTGGAGGAGCAGACCTGGACTGAGTGGGAGCAGGTTCATCTGGGCCTGGAGGGTGGTGCAGAAGACCTGTGATCCTCTCCTTGATCACCTGGTACTGGGCTTCGGGCATTTCCATGAGGGTCTGGTTCACGTAGGTGAGAAAGGGCTTTCTGTTAGAGGATGGTATATTGAAGTGTGAGAGAGATCAGCTGAGAGAGATCTACGCTGCTTTTGATTGTGTCCCTGATCTCCTAGAGGACAGTGTGGCTCTGTCCCTCCGGTCTGCCTCTCTGCCTGCTTTCTGTGGATGTGGAGCTGGGGGTGGGTGTGGGTTGGTCTCTGGTGCCAGTGGCTTCTTCTTGCTCCAACTGCATCAGGCGGTCCTCCATGTGCTCCGCCACAGGGAGTGCAGCTGTCGGGGGAGTTTCCGTCATGGGGCGCTCAAAAGATACCTGCCTGGACACAGGAGCTGACTCTTGGCCAGAAGTGTACTGGCTCTCTGTGGGCTGCCTGAGAGTGAGGGTAGACAGAGGGACTGCTCCTCGGTGGCAGATCTCACCCTCCAAGAAGCTGCACTTGGCCATCATGTAGGTCTCCCAGTCGGTGAGCTTGACCGTGGCCTGGCCAGACTTCTTGAGGTGCAGCTTCCCGTACCAGGTGTGCATGTGCTTCCACCACCCCAGGAGGACATCCGAAGTGTCACCCAGGCTCTCCGCCTTCTCTCTCCAAGCCACCTGCTTCTGCTTGGTGTCTCGATAGAGCCTGTGTCCCTTCCTCCAGAGGTACTTGTTCTCCCTCAGCCATTCGATCACCTCCTCCTCATGTTCCTCTGCAATGGAGTACTGTCTCCTCTCACCCTTTTATCGTGAATGCCTCTTCCTCCCTCTGGCAGGGCCTTCTGGGCCCTCATCAGTGGGGCTTTGAGGTTCTAGGGGCTGGTCCACCACACCACCACCACCAGCAGCAGCAGCACCAGCAGCACCAGCACCAGAACCAGCAGGACCAGCAGCACCAGCAGCACCAGCAGCACCAGCAGGACCAGCAGCACCAGCAGCACCAGCAGGACCAGGAGCAGCACCAGCAGAGTCAGCACCAGCAGAAGCACCAGCACCAGGAGCAGCACCAGCAGAAGCACCAGCACCAGCAGAGTCAGCACCAGCAGCAGAAGCCCCAGCAGAATCAGAATCAGTGCCAGGCGGTAGGATGGTGGTCCTGTCCTTCTTGCCAGGGCTGGCAGCAGATGGCACAGGCTTCCTCTTCTTCCCCATGGTTGTTGGATGAAGATGAGTCTGGCAGCAGGTCTTTTCTCTGAATGGTGACCTCCTTGTGAGCTGCATCCTTTTATATCCGCAGGGCTGATGCAATGCATCCTCCCCACATGCGCAGTGAATGCTTTGCATCCACTAGGCATCCGCTAGGCATCCGCTAGGTGTCAATGATGCATCCTCGTCATCCGCTCTGCATCTGCTCTGCATCCGCTCCTTCCACTGCACATCCGCTTCCGTGTTCTCCCCCGGAAGCTCTGCGGATGTGTCATCCGCTTCCATCCGCTTCCATCCGCTAGGCTTCCGCTGAGCATCCCCTTAACATCCTCGCTACATCCTTCCCCCGTCCGTTCCTTTCCGTTGTTGTCCACTCTGTTTATGCAAATTTGGGGCACTTTTGAGAGCGGATAACAACGGATGGAAAATTTGCTCGTCCGCTGTGTCCTTTTTACATACATTTTGCATCCATCGGCCGATGTGACCTAGCCTTTACTAAAATCCACATAATGTCCACAGAATTTTGCTGGTCCATTAATTGTCAAAGAATGTAATTAAGTTTGATTGGCCTGATCTATTTTTGATAAACTCATATTGGCTTCTAGTAATATCTTTGCTTGTTTCTAGAGGTTTGTAGATCTGTTGCTTGATTATATCTGTGGAGATTCTCAGGCATCCAGGTCAAGGTGCTTTTTAAAGAGGCAGCTGGACTTTCTATTTTTTCTTTGAAGATGTTTCATTACTCATCCAATAAACTTCCCCAGCTCTGACTGAAGAAACTTCTTGTTTCAGAAGCTAAACATCTTCAAAGAAAAAAAACAAACAGGAAGTCCAGTTGCCTCTTGAAAAAGCACCATTGCTTGATTATCTTTTCCAGATAATTTTTCAACTAATTTCAAGGCTATCTGTACAAGTGTTGTTAAAAAAAAAGCACCCCATCTGGATGGGGGAAACCCCACTCAAATCAGAACAAATCAGTCTATGAGCATTTAACAGCATCTATTGAAATCACAACCTCTCCTTCTTCTATTGCTTTTTCCAAAACACTTTAAAAGCCCAGAGAGGCTTTTTCTTGCTTCAGCCAGCAGCTGAAATGAAAAGATTACAGGCAGAAATGTTTAGAGATTTATGAGCCACAGTCAGGTCAAGCAGGATAATGGTGAAGCCATCCAAGCCATCTGATTTTCATTGACTGACCCTTGGCATAGGAAAATGTGTGCTGGTGATGGATTTGGTGACATTCGTCCAGATCAGATGCCTGGAGTGATTTATCAATTGGCTGTGCAGTGCTCTGTGAGGAACAGATGTGTGTGCAAAGGGGTGCATGCTTTCAGAGTCGGCAGGGTAGAAATCTTGGTTGGAAAAGAGAGGTAGAAAGTTGATTTCCAGATGGGAATGCTGAAACCAGGCAAGGAATTGCCATGCTTGGAAATAACCATCCAGATATGGATCATAGGAACCTTCCCATAGCACTGTTATGAAATGGCTTAAGCTGAAAAGTCTTCCAGCAAGTTAATCACTGTTGAGGCTTGATTCTTTTACCAGGAAAGAACATTCTGAATTAATGAAGTTCTATATGTTATTTTTAGGGTCCCTATCATCTCTCTACCTCCATCCCCATGATTAATACTCCCAATTTTCTACCTTCCTATTATTTCCACAAGAAAACATTTTCTATTCCCCTTTTCTCAATATACAGTATGTTGGACTGCAGGAGACTGCTTCGGAAAAGAATGGGATCCAGCAAATAAGCTGCCATTTCATTAAAGTGTAGTGTCAAGGACAACATACGGTTGTCTTGTAACATCAGTTATCAAGAGTTACATGAATGAAACTTAAAATGTATCCTGGAAGAGAAATAATTGGCAATCATTTACATGAAAGAACTCAATGGCTGCCTACTTGAAGCACCTCTTCACCAACTGTGAATACTTGGACAAACTAATGCTCAGTTGAGCTGTCACTTTGCCAAATTTGTCCTATCTTAACTGTATGATGCAGCAACTATCTTTTTGCTCTAATGAACATCAGGATAAAAAATGAAGTTACTACCAGGCTTATGGAATTTCTGAAGGGGAATTTTGTGTTCCTATGTGGGATTTCATACAAGGGAAAAAGTAAAGCAAGTATGATGCTTCCCACTTAGGTCAGAGAAAATGCCTGAAAGTTTTTGAGGACAACCCCTAAAATTGAACTAGCAGTATATGATTACTCAAAAATGAGTCCCTCTAAGCTGAATGGGACCTGGGTCAAGAGCAGAGATGGTATTCAGCAGGTTCTGACCAGTTCTGGAGAACTGGAAGCAGAAATTTTGAGTAGTTTGGAAATTAATTGGAGTAGTTTGGAAAGCAGAAATTTTGAGTAGTTTGGTAGTGGAAATTTTGAGTCATTTGGAATACCACCTCTGACTGGCCCCACCCCCATCTATATCACCCCAGCTGATTGGGTGGGTCTTCTTTTGTTGTCCTGCACAGGAAAACAGAGTTGGAAAATGGGATGGGGAGGGAATGGGATTTTGCAGTAACCTTTCCCCTGGAGTGGGGTAGAAATGAAGATTTTGCAGAATCCTTCCCCTGGAGTAGGGTGGAAATGAAGATTTGCAGAATCCTTCCCCTGGAGTGGGGTGGAAATAGATATTTTGAATAATCCTTCTCCTGGAGTGGGGTGGGAATGGAGATTTTACAGTATTCTTCCCCTGCCACACCCACCAAGCCATGCCCACCAAACCACTCTTACAGAACCGGTAGTCAAAATTTTTGAATCCCGCCACTGGTCAAGAGGAGTAGTTTTTGGTTGCAGTATTAAGTTGCAATCATGTAGCTTGTATGATGATGTTCAGCAACTATAGAACACACAGAATTTACTCTCCAATTCAGAACAATAATTGGATAGTGGGAGCTTTCTGAAGCCAGGTCCTTTTGGCCTTGGATTAGTCGGAAGCAGTTAAAAATAAAGAAAGGTGTGTCTTAAGAACCTTGTTCAATTCAGTGCTTCCCCTTGCTATAAACTACAGGCCCAAATGAAGAAGAAAGAGTATCCTCTGGAAGTGGTATACTGTTGGTCTCTCCTAGAAATAGCAATATTTTCGAGGGGGTATCTTTTACATTTTTAAACATTGAAAATATCAGGTGGTAGTTCTTGTTAACCTAATGAAAGAAGACTCTCTCACTCATTTTCACCATGAAGTAGCTACTAGGGGTTGGAGAATATGGGAGTTTTTAGCATCAAAGATGGAAATACCCTATAAGTTGAGCTGGGGAAGAGATGGTTCTGCACACCCTTAATTGCTACCTTTGTGCTTAGAAATTGTGGCCAAAATATGCCATCCTGTTGCAAATGCTATTTGTAACTGTCTAGTGTTACTGGGCTATATAAGCTCAGTTATGTTTGTTTAAGAGGACATGAGATCAGGGAATGAGAAAAGTCTTGTCATGTTGTTTTAAAATGCTACATTTTAAAATGATGCACAGGGAAAAAAGGCATCATTCATAATTCCTCAGGTCCCCACAACCAGAAAAAAATGGTTAATGAAATATTACAGAGTAATGGCTAGAAAGGAAGTCATGGCTGGAAAGGAAGCCAAATACAGTTTCAGAATGGGCTCCTTACATACACTGTATTACAATACTCATTGAAACAAAAAATAAGGCATTTTACACAGTTTTATCATCTGGTTGTCAATCAATAAACCAATTCTGTTTTGAAAGGAGAGTAGCCACAGTTTAGAGAGTAGCCATGTAGGACTTAAAAAAGAAAGATTCTCTCAATCCTGAATTGGGATCCCAATGCAACATTTCACCCACACTGTTGATCAACCCATCCATTCACATATTGATATTTCTACCCTTTCCACTTAATGTCTTACCTGAAGTATAATGTGTCTTCCCTCTTTCCCTGCTTTTGCCATAAGCATTCTGATTGGGTTCTGCACTAGTTTAGCGCTGCATTTATTTAAGATTTCCATATATGTATCCTATGTAATGTTTCATATTGTGGATCCTATATTTCTTCTTTAAAATTGTAATCTGCATTGAAAGCTCATGCCTCATGGAGATTAACACTATTAAAGGCCCTGTCACACTGAAAAAACGGATGCAAAGAGGAAGCAAAACGGAAAAAAAATCTTGCCATCCGTTCTAAAACGCGATGTACTCACTGCCTCCGTTTGGCTTCCTCTCAATCCGACCAGCATCCGTTTATTGACGTTTCATCCGCTCCAAAAGTTTTAGGCTGTCTAAAACTTTTGCACGGAAAATGTGTCCAATTCGTCCATTCTGCATCCGCTACGCATCCGTTACGCATCTGTTACACATCCGCTATATCCGCGAGGCATCCGCTGCACATCCACGCAACTCACATCCGCTCAGACGCAGGGAGGAAGCAGAACGGACGCGGAACGGATGCAGAACAGATGCAGAATGGAAACAAAGCATTTAAAACGGAAAAAACGTTCTCAGAGGGACCTATCTCGGATATTAAGGATGCATAGAGGATGCCTAGAGGATGCAAAGGGACACCTATACTGCCTATAAAAAGGGGGAGCAACTCGCCTGCTTCGCACTTTCAGACCAGCAGACCAGGGGTGCAGACCTCTGCAGCCTTCATCTGCCTCTTCCTCTTCCACATCATCCAGTCATCTCCAGCATGGATTGCGACAAAATCCTTTTGGCAGCCAACATCCTTCTGCATCACTGCGAAACCATCAACACTCTCTGTGAACTCTACTACAGCAAGAAAAGGAGGCACCCAAAAAAAGTCTGGGTCCAAAGATGGTTAGCCAGAAGAGCACAGTACCAACTTTATGACAAGCTGATGGTGGAGCTCAGGAGCGAAGACACACGTGCATTCCAGAACTTCATGAATATGCCTCCAGCCATGTTTGATGAACTTCTGCAGCGCCTGACACCCAGGTTGAGCAAGACAAAAACCAACATCCCGCCCAGCCTGGAACCTGGGCTCAGGGTGGCACTCACTCTGCGCCACCTGGCCTCAGGGACCACCTACAGAAGCATGCAGTACGGCTGGAGGGTGCCACCCAGCACCATCAGCTTTGTGGTCAGAGAAGTGGTGTGGGCCATCCTCGAAGAATACAAGGAGGAGCTCCTCCAGTGCCCCACCACTGAAGAAGGATAGAAGAAAGTTGCAGAGCAGTGGTATCAGAAGTGGAACTTACCCCACACCGTTGGAGCCATCGATGGGAAGCACATGGCCTGCAAAGCTCCAGCCAAGTCAGGGTCCACTTATTTCAACTACAAGGGCTTCTTCAGCATCATCCTCTTCGCCATGGTCGATGCTGACTACAAGTTCATGTACATCGATGTTTCAGGCAACGGCTCATCTTCCGATGCCCAGGTATACAACGACAGTCACCTCAAGGAGGGGCTGGAAAGCAACCTCATGGTGGGCTTCCCAGATCCAGAACCCCTACCCAACGACACGCAAGATGTGCCCTACATCATCGTGGGGAATGACGCCTTCTCCCTCTCAACCTACCTCATGAAGCCCTACACCTCCAAATACCTCACCCATGAAGAGAGGATCTTCAACTACAGGCTGTCCAGGGCAAGGCGGGTGGTGGAGAACGCCTTTGGCATCCTGGCCGAGAGGTTCCAGGTACTTCTCACCACCATGCAGCATCGCCCACAGAGCATGAGGAGGATCGTGGAAGTTTGCTGCATCCTGCACAATCTCATGCGCACCCGCTACCCAGTCTTGCAGAACAGGCTCGTGGACCTCCAACAAGGCAATGGGGACATGGAGCCTGGGGAATGGAGGCAAGGGCAAAACCTGATCGACACTGAGGATGTGCAAGGGGCCAACAGAGCCTCACGTTAGGCAAAGAAGCAGCGCAACCTTCTGAAAGACTTGTGCAACTCCCCAGCTGGAGCAGTGGAGTGGCAAGACAGGATGGTAGATGCTTAATGGTTGCTTCCTTCAGCCTGTCTCATCACACGGATGAGTTTGGGCCATGTATGTTGGGTGGGCCTACAATGAACAGGGCGTTTAATAAAGAGTTGTGTTTATATTGACATGTATGGATCAATGCTTACATTGTAATTGATAAGGGCCATAGGGGTGGCAGCTGGGAGGGTGCACCATACAGTCCCACTATGCTTGCACTGGAGATTTATCTATCCCACGGCTATCTTAACCCAAAGGTATCCCTGCCCATCCCACAGCTATCTTAACCCATCCCAAAGGTATCCTTGCCCATCCCACAGCTATCTTAACCCAAAGGTATCCCTGCCCATCCCACAGCTATCTTAACCCATCCCAAAGGTATCCCTGCCCATCCCACAGCTATCTTAACCCA
>BLBF01000032.1:25022488-25059242 GCA_015471245.1 Laticauda colubrina
TCTCTCTCTCTCTCTCTCTCTCTCTCTCTCTCTCTCTCTCTCTCTCTGTGTGTGTGTGTGTGTGTGTGATGGAAGCCATAGAGGGTGGAGATGAAGAATAAACCTGCCAGCACTGAAAAGGCGTTTGAGGCATTTTCCTGAAGCATGCTGGGCATTAGTCAGCACTCTTCCAAGCCACAGAAATGTGCCTTGGCTTGTCTGAAATTATAGAGATGAAATGATTAGACCACAAGCCTTTGCCCTCTGGACATTGGCCTTTTGTCTCCATCATATAATGATACATTGTGGATTATCATCCTCTTCTTTCTTAGGGAGCTTGCGTCCCCCACCCGCCTCTTTCTTGTTGTCTTGTTTTAATACAGTCTGCCATTTCTCTGTGTTGCTGTTCCAGTGTCCCTGATTGAAGATTGTTTAAAATGCGTTTTAGCTAACTGGTTTGTTTTAATCAAAGACAGGGATCATAGAATGCTATGCACTCTCCTGTTCCTGAAAGGTTTTCCCCTCTGGGGAAAAGGAGTGAGCAGTAGACTGACCTGCCAGCTTCCCCCCCCCCCTTTCTTGATTTGCTAGCCCTTTTCAGAGCAAAAAAATAAAAAAAAACCATCAAGGGAAACAGCATAGCGGGAGGAGGCAGAACAGGGCTAAACTTGCTGGCAGAGTCCCAAACTCTACACAGACTATGCTATAGTTTGCATAGAGCTGTGTGCCAAGGACCACTTGAATTCTCCCTACGCTTGCAGGCACCAAAATTGAGATGAGGCATTTCATCAAATTCCTTCATCAGAAGGACAGGTTCTCTAGCTATTTCGGTGGCTTGGATTCACTGTTAACTTTGGAAGTGGCATGGTTCCTCCTTCCTTATTTTGCTACCATGGTGAGACTAACCACCATTTAATATCCAGAGTTGTTTCTGAATATAAATAATGTAGAATATTCATTTAATCCATCCACCCTCCCTCCCTCCCTTCCCACTTCCCATGAGAAAAGGGAAAGTAATCTTCTAATTTATCTTTCTTTCTTTGATGATAACCTCCTTGAAGATGTCATCAAGTTACAATTTTTGCCCCATGTCTATGATATGACTAGGAACCCAGTCAGATTTGGAAATATTCAGAGGTTAGTGGCTTTATTGAAATTTAAAAAGTGCCATCATTGCTTATTTGTTATAAAATTTGTATGCCACCCAACTCCAAACAACTTCAGCTCTCTTAGAAAATCACCTTTTGTTGATCCTAAATTAAATGTTAGAACTTTTCACATAATGCAAGTCTATCCAAACTGAACTATATTTTGTGAGGGGTTTTTCCTAAAGGTTCCTATAACCAGAATAAGTGAATGTACAGACTAAGATCTTACGCGGATTCAAATGAACCACATTAAAAGAGAGAGAGAAGGCAGCCAGGGGGGTGGGAGAATATATTACTTTAATATTGCAGCTGGTTTTTTTTTAATATAACCTGTTAACTTTCTACATTTATCAGGGTTTTTTTTTCCTGCCATCAAAACTTATGCTAAGGTGCATACATATGGGTTATGCTCAAAACTACACTTTTCTGGGTTTTTGAAAGAAACAAATATAGCAGGTACGTTAAGTAAACTTCACTTCAAATATCAAAGTTGCACTTGATTTGCATACTATTAAAACATGGAAGAAGATGTGTATCCTTAGACCATTAAAACAGTTTATTTGTAACTGTATATATATTATAAAACAAGCCTTCAGCTGTACTGGGTAAAGCCCCTGTCACACAGCACCAATGGATGGAAAGAGAATGTAAAACAGAGAGAAACACTTGCCATCCATTGGTTAACGCGATGCTTCCGTTCTGTACTCACTGTGTCCATTTTTCATCCTCTATCCATCCAGCATCCGTCTATTGACATTTCATCGCTCAAAAAGTTTTGAGTTGCACAAAACTTTTTGAGCAGAAAATGTATCCAACACATTTCTTCTGCATCCACTATGCATACAGGGAACATCTGTTAGATGTACTTCGTCATCCGTTACGCGTCCGCTATATCCACTGCGCATCCGCTGCGCATCCGCACAACTCGCATCCGCTCCAGCGGAAAATGGACACAGGGAGGAAGCGAAATGGACGCGGAATGGACACAAAGCGTTAGTAGCACGGACGGAGAAAGAATGAAAGCGGATGCAGCTCACATATAAAGCATTAAAACGGAAAAAACGTTTGCAGAGGGGACCTATCTCGGATATTTAGGAAGTATGCAAGATGCCTAGAGGATGCAAAAGGACACCGAATGGAAAACCTATATTTCCTATAAAAAGGGGAAGGAACTCACCTGGATCTCACTTTCAGTCCAGCAGCCCTGCGGTGCAGACCTCTTCAGCCTTCATCTGGCTCTTGCTCTTCCACAGCATCCAGTCATCTCCACCATGGATCATCACACACTCCTTTTGGTAGCTGCCATCATTCTACAACAGTGCGAAGCCATCTACAGGCTCTTTCACCTGTTCTACGCGAAGAAAAGGAGGTGGCCAAGAAGTGTCTGGGTCCGAAGATGGATCGCCAGAAGAGCAGAGTATGGACTGTATAATAAGCTGATGGTGGAGCTGAGGAACGAAGACCCTCGGGCATTCCAGAACTTCATGAGGATGCCTCCAGCCATGTTTGATGAAGTTGTGGAGTGGCTGAGACCCAGGTTGACCAAGGCAAACACCAACTTGTGGCCCAGCCTGGACCCTGGGCTGAAGGTGGCACTCACTCTGCGCCACCTGGCCTCAGGGACCATGTACAGGAGCATGCAGTACGGCTGGAGGGTGCCACACGACACCATCAGCATTGTGGTCAGAGAAGTGGTGCAGGCCATCATCGAAGAATACCTGGAGGAGCTCCTCCAGTGCCCCTCCACTGAAGAAGGCTGGAAGAAAGTTGCAGAGCAGTGGTATCAGGAGTGGAACTTCCCCCACACCATTGGAGCCATAGATGGCAAGCACGTGGCCTGCAAAGCTCCAGTCAAGTCAGGGTCCACTTATTTCAACTACAAGGGCTTCTTCAGCATCATCCTCTTTGCCATGTTCGATGCACACTACAAGTTCATGTACATCGATGCTTCAGGCAATGGCTCATGTTCAGATGCCCAGGTATACAACACCAGTGACCTCAAGGAGGGGCTGGAATGCAACCTCATCATGGGCTTCCCAGATCCAGACCCCCTGCCCAACGACACACAAGATATGCCCTACTTCATCATGGGGGATGATGCCTTCTCCATCAGAACATATCTCATGAAGCCTTACACCTCCAGATGGCTCACCCGTGAAGAGAGGATCTTCAACTCTTCAAATGGACAGGCAAGGCAGGTGGTGGAGAACGCCTTTGGCATCCTGGCCAACAGGTTCCAGGTACTTCTCACCACCATGGAGCATCGTCCACAGACCGTGAGGAACATCGTTGAAGCTTGCTGCATCCTGCACAATCTCATGCGCACCCACTACCCAGTCTTGCAGAACAGACTCATGGACCTCCAACAAGGCAATGGGGACATGGAGCCTGGTGAATGGAGGCAAGGACTAAACCTGATAGACACTGTGGATGTGCAAGGCCCCAACAGAGCTTCACGTGAAGGGAAGAAGCAGCGCAACCTCCTGAAACACTGGTGCAACTCCCCAGCTGGAACAGTGGAGTGGCAAGACAGGATGATTGATGCTTAATGGATGCTTCCTTCAGCCTGTCTCATCACACTGATAAGATTGGGCGGTGTATGTTGAGTGGCCCTACAATGAACAGGGCATTTAATAAAGAGTGGTGTTTATGTTGACATGTGTGGATCAATGATAACATTGTTATTGATAATAAAGGGCCATAGTTGTGGCACCTGGAAGGGTGGACCATACAGTCCCACTATGCTTGCACTGGAGGTTTATCTATCCCACAGCTATTACCCATCCCAAAGATATCCCTGCCCATCCCACAGCTATTACCCATCCCAAAGGTATCCCTGCCCATCCCACAGCTATTACCCATTCCAAAGGTATCCCTGCCCATCCCACTGCTATCTTAACCCATCCCACAAGTGTGCAAAGGCTTAAATCATTTCTAAAAGTTTCCACCAAGACTTTATTTAATAAAATAAATGTAGCAAGTGTGTGAAGCAAAGAGAATCTTTATTAATAACAAGCTGTTAAAGCAAAATGACCCAAGTGTCCCAAGCAAAGATAAAGTCAACAGGTAGCCACCCAGTCTCTGGCACTCTTCTCATTCACTCTGAGCTGTGCCCATGGTCTCAGGGTTGAAGGGTCAAGGTGCTGTGAAGGTGGCAGTGGCTGGAGTGCTGGTCTGAGGCACCATTGGGGTGCCTGGCCCCGAGAGGACAACAGGGGACGGTGTGGAGGAAGCTCTGAGAGAGCTGGCTCAGTCCTGTGATACTGAGAGCCCCTTCCTCCAGGACATGGGGTGTCAGCCCCAATACCGATGACAGATGTTCTGAGGCCGGGCTTGGCTGTGGGGTGGAGGAAGGAGCAGTGTAGTGGGGATGTCTGGTCTGCAGCTAAGCGAGGTGAGGCGTGTGTGGCATCTGTGGCATGGGTGGCATCTGTGGCATGGGTGGCATCGGTGGCATCGGTGGCATCAGTGGCATCGGTGGCATTGGTGGCATCGGTGGCATCAGTGGCATCGGTGGTGTTCGATGTACCTGTGCCTGGACTGGGAAGGGCTGCCTGTGCTGCTGGAGCTCCTGGTAGCCATAGCCTTGGTAGGTGAGGGCCTGTGGAAAGCCTTGGAAGGGCAGTGACATCACCTGGGGTGGAGGAGCAGACCTGGACTGGTTGGGAGCAGGTTCAGCTGGTTCTGGAGGGTTGTGAAGAAGATCGGTGATCCTGTCCTTTATCACCTGGTACTGTGATTCCAACATGTTCATGAGGGTCTGGTTGATGTAGGTGAGGAAGGGCTTGCAGTTGGAGGATGGGATCTTGGTGTGTACCAGCTGAGAAAGGAGATCTACGCTTCTTCTGATGGTGTCCCTGATCTCCAGCAGGACAGTGTGGCTCTGCCCCTCCGGTCTGCCTCTCTGCCTGCTTTCTGTGGAGGTGGAGCTGGGGGTGGATGTGGGTTGTTCTCTGGTGGAAGTGCCCTCTCCTTGCTCCCACTGCGTCAGAGTGTCCTCCACACATTCCGCCACGGGGAGGGTCTCCGTCGTGGCACACTCCACAGATACCTGCCTGGACACAGGAGCTGACTCTTGGCCAGAAGAGGACTGGCTCTCTGCGGCCTGCCTGAGAGAGAGGGTTGTGAGAGGGGCTGCTCCTCGGTGGCGAATCTCACCATCCAAGAAGCTGCACTTGGCCATCACGTAGGTCTCTCGGTCCATCAACTTCACCATTGCCTGGCCAGATTTCTTGAGGTGCAGCTTCCCGTACCAGGTGTGCATGTGCTTCCACCAGCCGAGGAGCACCTCTGAAGTGTAGCCCAGGCTCTCCGCCTTCTCTCTCCAAGCAGCCTGCTTCCCTTTGGTGTCTTGATAGAGCCTGTGTCCCTTCCGCATAAGATACTTGTTCTCCCTCAGCCATTCGAGCACCTCATCCTCATGTTCCTCTTCGATGGAGTACTGCCTCCTCTCCCATTCTCGTTCTCACCAATGCCTCTTCCTCTCTCTGGCAGGGCCATCTGGGCCCTCATCAGAGGGGCTTCGAGGTTGTAGGCCCTCATCAGAGGGGCTTCGAGGCTGCTCCTCCACACCACCACCACCACCACCAGCAACAACAACAGTAGCAGCAAAAGCAGGACCAGCAGGACCAGCAGGACTAGCAGGACCAGGATCAGCAGCAGCAGAGTAAGCACCAGCAGGACCAGCAGGACCAGCAGGACCAGGAGCACCAGCAGGACCAGGAGCACCAGCAGGACCAGCAGGACCAGCAGGACCAGCAGGACCAGGAGCACCAGCAGGACCAGGAGTACCAGCTGCACCAGCAGGACCAGCAGGACCAGGAGCAGCGCCAGCAGAGTAAGCACCAGCAGAAACACCAGCACCAGGAGCAGTGCCAGCAGAGTAAGCACCAGCAGAAGCACCAGCACCAGGAGCAGCACTAGCAGAGTAAGCACCAGCAGAAGCACCAGCACCAGGTGCAGTGCCAGCAGAAGCTCCAGCACCCAGAAGAGTCAGCCCGAGCAGCAGAAGCCCCAGCAGAAGCAGAGTCAGGGCCAGGGGGTGGGATGGTGGCCCTGTCCCTCTTGCCAGGGCTGGCAGCAGATGGCAGAGGCTTTCTCTTCTTCCCCATGGTTGTTGGCTGACTGGCTGGCTGGCTGGAGCTGTGTCTGGCAGCAGGTCTTTCCTCTGAATGGTGACCTGCTTGCGAGCTGCTTCCCTTTATATCCGCGGGGCTGATGCAATACATCCTCCCCGCATGCGCAGTGAACGCTCTGCATCCACGAGGCATCCGCTAGACTTCCGCTCTGCATCCGCTTCATCCGCTCAGCATCCACTCTGTATCTGCTCCTTCCGCTGCACCTCCACTTTGCTGTGCTCCCCCGGAAGCCCTGCAGATGTGCCATCCGCTCCCATCCGCTTCCATCCGCTAGGCTTCCATGGAGCATCCGCTTTCCATCCTGGCTACGTCCTCCCCCCATCTGTTCCTTTCCGTTGTTGTCCACTCTGGTTATGCAAATTCGGGGCACTTTTGAGAGCAGATAACAACGGATGGAACATTATCTCATCCGCCATGTCCTTTTTACAAACATTTTGCATCCGTTGGCCAATGTGACAGGCCCTTAAGGTCTGTCCAAAGACTAAATTCCTGCATTATTTGTTTTGCTAGTGAGTTGGCCTGGGTTTTAGTTATTTATTTGATATCTAGAAAACTCCTTTTGTTTTTCTTCATTTAAATTATGATAATAAAGTATGGATCTTTAAAAAAAAAAACAGAAAACAAGATTTTTTCTCTTCTTCTGAGGGCTAAAGCTCCTTAAGCAAGTTGGAAAACAGATAAAATCTCTGAAATCAACTGAATGTTGTCCTTATCAAAAGAGAACTAAAGAAAACTAATTGAAGTTGCTTATCATTTAAACATTCTTTTCAACAATGCACAGTCTTTCATTTTGATCAAATTTATGTAGATAAATATTTTAGAACCAAAGCAGAAAGTTTGATCTAAAACAAATTTAGTGAGTTGAACATTTCAATAAACAAATGGCCTCAGATGCTGAAACAAAGTTTAAAATAAATGAAGATGCTCATGATAAAAATGATCCAGGTACAGACTGTATTTTTGTTTTTAAACATTCCTAATCCTAAATGAGGTCAAATCTCAGTAGTCTGTATAGGAACATTTATACGTGGCATTGTTTTTACCAAAACCAGAATATAAATTTGAAATTAAAACTGCTTATTGTGTGAGTTGCTGTCCATTCAGCATAAAAATCTAATTAAGGTGATAATTTTGAGATTTACAACATGGAATCACATTCTACATCAGCAAGTTGGATCTTTGGAATTTAATACAAAGAAGGTAATGGTTCTTGAGGGATCCTCAGTGCTCTCTGAGCTTGTTTGTTTTCTTGCAGATGTTTCATTACCCAAACTACTATAGGTAGCAGTAGCAATAACACTTGGACTTCTATCCCACTTCACAGTGCTTTACAGCCCTCTCAAAGCAGTTTACAGAGTCAGCCTATTGCCCCCAACAATCTGGGTCCTCATTTTACCCATCTCGAAAGGATGGAAGGCTGAGTCAACCTTGAGCCTGGTGAGATTCGAACTGCACTGTTGCAGGCAGCTGGCAGGGAGCAGAAGAAGCTTGCAGTACTGCATTCTAACCATTGTGCCACCATGGCTGAGGTAACATCATCTGTGCTATTAAAGCCCATGTCACACTGCCCAACAGATGCAAAAAGGACACAGCGGACGAGCAAAATGTTCCATCCGTTGTCATCCGCTCTCAAAAGGGGCAAAAATTTGCATAACCGGAGCGGATAACACGGACGCAGGGAGGACGCAGGGTGGATGCAAAGCAGATGCGGAACGGAAGCCCAGCAGATGGAAGCGGATGAGAGCGGATGGCGCATCCGCTAGGCTTCCGGCGGGCCTCAGCAAAGCGGACGTGGAACGGATACAGCGGATGCATAGCGGATGCACAGCGGAAGCCTAATGGATGCCTGACGTTAATTGCACATGCGGGGAGGATGCATTGCGTCAGCCCCGTGGATATAATGGAAGCAGCTTGGAAGCAGGTTGCCATTCAGAGGAAAGACCTGCTGCCGGACGGATTGGCTGCCTTGCCTGCTGTGCCTGCATGTCTGCCTGCCAGCCTTGCTACCAGCCTTGCTGCCAGCCTCCCTGCAAGCCTTGCTGCCTGCCTGCCTGCCAGCCTTCCTGCCAGCCTTGGTGCCTGCCTGCCTGCCAGCCTTCCTGCCTGCCTTGGTGCCAGCCTCCCTGCCAGCCTTGGTTCCTGCCAGCCTCCCTGCCAGCCAGCAACCCCACAACCATGCGGAAGCACAGCAAGCCTCAGCCATCTGCTTCCAGCCCTGGCAAGAGGGACAGGGCTACCATCCCGCCCCCTGGCCCTCACTCTGGTTCTGCTGGGGCTTCTGCAGCACGGGCTCGCTCTTCTGGGGCTGGGGCTTCTGCTGCTACTGCTTCTGGAGGAGCTGATGACAAGCACTCCAGCACCAGCCACCTCCACAGCACCTGCACCCTTCACCCCTGAGACTGAGTGACCAAGAGGAGTGCCAGAGACTCATTTTTGTCTTATAGCTTGTTGTTAATAAAGTCTATTTTTGATTCACACACTTCCTTCATTTCTTTTTTTGAATAAAGTCTTGCTGGAAACTTTTAGAAATGGTTTAAGCCTTTGCATGCTTATGGGATGGATTGAGATAGCTGTGGGATGGGCAGGGATACCTGTGGGATGGGTAATAGCTGTGGGATAGATAAACCTCCAGTGCAAGCATAGTTGGACTGTATGGTCCACCCTCCCAGGTGCCACACCTATGGCCCTTTATTATCAATAATAATGTAATAATTATCCACACATGTCAACACAAACACAACTCTTTATTAAATGCCCTGTTCATTGTAGGCCAACCAAACATACATGGCCCAATCTCATCCGTGTGACGCGACAGGCTGAAGGAAGCATCCATTAAGCATCTACCATCCTGTCTTGCCACTCCACTGCTCCAGCTGGGGAGTTGCACCATTGTCTCAGGAAGTTGCGCTGCTTCTTCGCTTCATGTGAGGCTCTTGTTGGGGCCTTGCACATCCTCAGTGTCAATCAGGTTTTGCCCTTGCCTCCATTCCCCAGGCTCCATGTCCCCATTGCCTTGCTGGAGGTCCACGAGCCTGTTCTGCAAGACTGGGTAGCAGGTGCGCATGAGATTGTGCAAGATGCAGCAAGCTTCCATGATCCTCCTCACGGTCTCTGGGCAATGCTACCTGGTGGTGAGAAGTACCTGGAACCTGTTGGCTAGGATGCCAAAGGCGTTCTCCACCACCCGCCTTGCCCTGGACAGCCTGTAGTTGAAGATCCTCTCTTCACGGGTGAGGAGTCTGGAAGTGTAGGGCTTCATGAGGTAGGTTCTGAGGGAGAAGACGTCATCCCCCACGATAAAGTAGGGTACATCTTGCGTGTCGTTGGGCAGGGGGTCTGGATCTGGGAAGCCCATGATGAGGTTGCGTTCCAGCTCCTCCTTGAGGTGACTGGTGTTGTATACCTGGGCATCTGAAGATGAGCCGTTGCCTGAAGCATCGATGTACATGAACTTGTAGTCAGCATCGACCACATGGTGAAGAGGGTGATGCTGAAGAAGCCCTTGTAGTTGAAATAAGTGGACCCTGACTTGGCTGGAGCTTTGCAGGCCACGTGCTTCCCATCGATGGCTCCAACGGTGTGGGGGAAATTCCACTTCTGATACCACTGCTCTGCAACTTTCTTCCATCCTTTTTCAGTGGAGGGGTACTGGAGGAGCTCCTCCTTGTATTCTTCGATGATGGCCTGCACCACTTCTCTGACCACAATGCTGATGGTGTTGGATGGCACCCTCCAGCCATACTGCATGCTCCTGTAGGAGGTCCCTGAGGCCAGGTGGCGCAGAGTGAGTGCCACCTTGAGCCCAGGTTTCAGGCTGGGCCAGAAGCTGGTGTTTGCCTTGGTCAACCTGGGTCCCAGCCGCTGCACAACTTTGTCAAACATGGCTGGGGGCATCCTCATGAAGTTCTGGAATGCCCGAGTGTCTTTGCTCCTGAGCTCCACCATCAGCTTGTTGTACAGTCCGTCCTCTGCTCTTCTGGTGAACCATCTTTGGATCCAGACTCTTTTTGGGTGGCTCCTTTTCTTCTCGCAGTAGAGTTCACAGAGCCTGCAGATGGCTTTGCACTGTTGCAGAACGATGGTGGCTGCCAAAAAGACTTTGTTACAATCCACGGTGGACATGACTGGATGCTGTGGAAGAGGAAGAGGCAGATGAAGGCTGCAGAGGTCTGCACCGCTGGGCTGCTGTTCTGAAAGTGAGATGCAGGCGAGTTGCTCCCCCTTTTTATAGTCAGTATAGGTTTTCCACAAGGCATCCTCTAGGCATCCTCTAGGCATCCTCTAGGCATCCTCTAGACATCCTTAATATCCAAGATAGGTCCCCTCTGCGAACGTTTTTTCCGGTTTAAACGCTTTGTTTCCATTCTGCATCCGTTAGGCATCCGTTCTGCATCCATTCTGCGTCCATTCTGCTTCCTTCCTGCGTCCATGCGGATGCGAGTTGCGCGGATGCGTAGTGGATGCCTAGCGGATATGGCGGATGCGTAACGGATGCGTAATGGATGCCTCGCAGATGCGTAGCAGATGCAGAACGGACGAACTGGATACATTTTCCATGCAAAAGTTTTGGGCAGCCCAAAACTTTTGGAGCGGATGAAACGTCCATAAACAGATGCTGGTCGGATCGAGAGGAAGCCAAACGGAGGCAGTGAGTACATCGCGTTTTCGAACGGATGGCAAGGTTTTTTGTCCGTTTTACATCCTCTTTGCATCCGTTGGTTCAGTGTGACATGGGCTTAAGGAGTAATGAAGTTACATAATTTGGGTAATGAAATGTCTGCAAGAAACCAAGCAAGTTCAGAGAGCACCAAGGACCCCTCATTTCAACCTCAGCTACAAATATTCTCCATTATGGTAATAGTTCAGAAATACAAATTATCCCTTAAAGTTTATTTGGTAGCAAAAAGATAAACAATTCAATATTGTGTTTTTAGTTTTTCTGCAATTGCTTGTTTGTCAAAGATTTCTGTTATGAAGAACATATTTGATTCAGAGGCTGCTGAGAAGTTTACTATCCTATGATGGTCTGTCGCAAAAAGAAGTAACAGGAAAAATTTTTACTACAAGAAGTAGCTTTTGAAAAAAAAAATTTTTTATAACTTTTAGGGAAAAATTAGGCATTTGTTTAAGGGAAGTTCCTTTAATGTATTATCAAGAAGTCTGAATGTGCTAGTATCAGTGCTTCTTTGTTATTTCAGCTTTAGCTTCATAATATTCTTTCAGTTCTTTAAAGGTGATTTGTACTTTAATTCCCTTTTTAATTATTTCCTTTTTTTCTTATTTGTGAGCTTTTGTGTTTTAATTAAAAATATTAAGCGTTTAATGCTTTTTTTCTTTTTCACCTTTTCCTTTGACCTACAGAAGCATTGAGGAGTTTAGCCCCACATTTTTAATATTATGTCTTCTTGTAAAAGCTCTTAGATGTTTTTTTTCCCCAGAACACAGGTATTTGTGAGATTGGGACATTTAAATCTGAAGTACTGGTTTCTTCTTTGTTACTTAGAAAGTCATATTTCTATATTGTTCTATATGAGATAGTTCTTTTGTGTAGTATATGGCTAATTGAGTATGAATACTAGAAATTCAAATATGCTCTGCATACACTAACTTTGGTTACTAGGTTTCAAAATTTGTAGAGGAACCAGAAATAAGTGATCCAGAACAGTATATTTTTACATTAGTGAATAATGTTGTTACAAGCATATTGCAATGAATTATTTATGGTTGTACTAGGAACAATCCAGTTGGTTTATACAAGTGTTTGGCATGTCTGTTTAGTTTAGTTGGGTATCGTACAGTTTCAGATCCTTTATAGAATAATGCCATCCCAGCTAAGTTGTATCCTCATATGGAAAATGCTACAAGTGAATATTTTGGAATTTGGTATGTTGGTTGTACTGTATGTTGACATTTAGATTTTTCACAGCAACTGTTTTTTGATTTTACATTATACTTATTCTCAACTTGATGTTTAAGATCTCAATCCCAGATTGATTGAAATGATAAATGTAATAGTTTTTGCTGCAGAATTCAAGCATTCCCCAGGAACACTATTGACTGCTATATGAAAAATTAAAGCCCATGTCACATTGCACCAACGGATGCAAAGAGGATGTAAAATGGACAAAAAACCTTGCCATCTGTTGGAACACACGATGCATCCGTTGTGTACTCACTGCATACATTTTTCATACTCTCTATCCGTCCAGCATCCGTCTACTGTGATTTTATCCACTCAAAAGGTTTTGAGCTGCACAAAACTTTTTGAGCGGATGAAGTATCCAACGCGTCCATTATACATCCGCTACGCATACGGGGAACATCCGTTATATGTCCACTGTCATCCGTTACACATCCGCTATATCCGCTAGGCATCCGCTGCGCATCCTGGACAGGCTCGCTGTCTCCTGGCCAGAAGAGGACTGGCTGTCTGTGGGCTGCCTGAGAGTCAGGGTCGACAGAGGGGCTGCCACTTGGTGGCGGACCTCACTCTCCAGGAAGCTGCACTTTGCCATGACATAGGTCTCCCGGTCGATGAGCTTGACCGCGGCCTGGCCAGACTTCTTCAGGTGCAGCTTCCCGTACCAGGTGTGCATATGCTTCCACCACCCAAGGAGGACATCAGCAGTGTAGCCCAGGCTCTCTGCCTTCTGTCTCCAAGCTGCCTGCTTCCACTTGGTGTCTCAATAGAGCCTGTGGCCCTTCCTCCACATATACTCGTTCTCCCTCAGCCACTCCAGCACCTCCTCCTCATGCTCCTCTGCGATGGAGTACTGCTTCCTCTCTCCCTTCTCCTTCTCCTTGCCTTGCCTCTTCCTCCCTCTGGCAGGGCCTTCAGCATCAGGGCTTTCAGGGCTCTGGGGCTGGTCCACCACAGCAGCAGCAAGAGAAGCAGCAGGAGAAGCAGCAGGAGAAGCAGCACCAGCACCAGCAGCAGGAGAAGCACCACCAGCAGCAGGAGCAGCACCAGCAGCAGAAGAAGCAGCACCAGCACCAGCAGCAGAAGAAGCAGCAGCACCACCACCAGCAGAAGAAGCAGCAACAGCACCAGCAGCAGAAGAAGCAGCAGTAGCAGAGTCAGCGCCAGGAGGTGGGATGGTGGATCTATCCCTCTTGCCAGGGCTGGCAGAAGATGGCACAGGTTTCCTCTTCTTCCCCATGGTTGTTGGATGAAGATGTCTCTGGCAGCAGGTCTTTCCTCTGAATGGTGACCTGCTTGCAAGCTGCCTCCTTTTATATCCGTGGGGCTGATGCAATGCATCCGCTCTGCATCCGCTTCATCCGCAATGCATCCACTCTTTCCGCTACGCGTCCGCTTTACTATGCTCCCCCGGAAGCCCTTCGGGTGTGCCATCCGCTTCCATCCACTTTCATCCGCTAGGCTTCCGTTGAGCATCTGTTTTACATCCATGATACGTCCTCCCCCCATCTGTTGTTGTCCGCTCTGTTTATGCAAATTTGGGGCACTTTTGAGAGTGGATAACAATGGATGGAAAATTTGCTCGTCCGCTGTGGCCTTTTTACATACGTTTTGCATCCATCGGGCGATGTGACCTGGCCTTAAAGAAAAAAGGTTGGTAGATATTGTGGTTTGATGCCATATTGCTACCTTCACCATCTGGCTTCTTCCTCCTTCAGAGTCCCACCTCTGGCCATGGGCATCCTGGTTGTTTGTGATACTTTGGAACTTGGAAGCATATATTTATGGTTGTATAATTGCATATTCCTCATAGAAAAAGAAAGATAACATCTGAGCAACAAAGTTGGGGAAAAATTAAGATACTTTTGAATACATAATCAAGAAAATATCAGAAAGATTTAATCTATTAAAAGTAATTATTAAATCATATGAAAAATAACCCTGTATAATTACTGTTTATAAAATTCTATTGGTGGTGAATTAATCTGATAAGCAAACCTCAGTGGTTGAATGGAATAAAAGAATTAGAGACTGTTATTTTGATTAAACAATGGTATGTTGCATTAATATCTAAAATTTCAATAGTTTATTATGTCTTATTAAATACAAATAATATTTTGGACTGATTGAATTCCATTGCATTCATATAAAACAGCTTTAGTAAAATAATGTCCAATAATTGTTCCATTTGGACTGGAAGCTGCTACATGCATTCATTTAACTTTGAGATAAGATTCAATATTTTCAGAGATTCGTGTTCCTTTCATATGACATCTGGACAAATAAAGTGGATTTCTCCATCGCCTACTTTTAGCTAAAAGACTGATTCTTCTCGGTTGGAAAGATAAACATATGGCTTCAGCCACTCAATGGCCTGTTGAATTGCTGTTGTTAGCAACTCATGAATAAATCACTTGTCAACATTAATGAGGTTTGAATGATTATAATGAAATATATGCAAACATTTTAATGAATGGGAACTATGACTTTTACATAGGTATATGTATCTGGGAACATATGCCATATATCTTACCTGTCTTTAAAAGATGGTGCATCTGTGGATTTTGTGTGTGTGTGTGTGTGTGTGTGTGTGTGTGTGTGTGTGTGTGTGTGCTGAATCAATCAAAGCACCCCCCCAAAATGCAAGATAATCTAATCCAAAAACAGATCTAGCTTTTATGTCTGCTAATCTGGAACATTTTTCCTTTATGCACAATACAGGAGATTCACTAAATCAGATGAAACCAATTTTGGGGCAGTGAGGAGAAATACCCATGAAAAATCACATTGTAAATGTTAATATTCCAAATTGATTTCCTCATATTAAAACTGTTATAAGCAGATGGTTGAATCCCCATGAGTGCAGAAGGCAAGATAAATACTATAAAAGTTAAACATTACTTCAAGATTGATGTATGTCCTTTGAGAAAATATTATATTAAAATATTTTAAGGTATTTCAAGCAGATTAATAAGTCATCATGACAGTTTCTTTGGGAAGAATCATTCCCCTATTTTTATATAATTTATATATGTAAAATCTCATTCATCATTTGAAAATTTTAATGTAGAATATATATGCAGGTTTTGACGTGTTCGGGTCTTTTCCCATGTAAGATTGAGAGTATCCTGGTGACGTTTTGACAAGGTCCCACTCACCATCTTCAGGCTGGTACTTTTGGCTTCATGCTTGTTTGTTGTTTGTTGTTGTTTGTTGTGTGAGCAAAGCATGATCGGAGCTGCCGTCTCTCTATAAATAATAGTGGGGTGGAGGGGGTGCTGGGTCTGTTGTAAGTGGGTTGGTTGGCTGTGTTGTTATTTCACTTCAACAAGAGAATAATCAGGGAAGTCATTGAAATAGGGAAACATCCCCATAATGTGAATAAACGGGATGATACCTCCCGCCTACCAAACATCTGGAAACTAGCCCTTATCAACAAATGAGTCCCAGCCACAAAAACCAACACTGGACCCAAAACAACACATGTCGCCACCACCAATGTCCTTCACCAGACTCAAACCGAAACCCATCCCATAGACAATAGGCAACCAGCATCCAGAAACCAGACCACGGCTGCATCACCAGCTGCCACACACCCCGACCCCCAAACTAAGCAAACTGACACACACCATGAACATATAGCCAGATCTCAAACTCAAAGCCAAACTAAAACCCAGAACGTTACATCACAGCCATCTGCTCACGATATCACATCACGGAACTCAAGAGGTTACACCACAAAACCTCAGGAAGTTGCAAAACAGCCAATGACCAAAGAAATTACAGCATAAGACCCAGGAGGTCACAACAATTAGAAATCAGAAGGTCATCACACAGCCCATTACCCAGGTCATTATAACACAGGAGGCTGATAGGCACACAGCCATCACCACAGCCACACAGGTTCCTTTGCAAAAGTCAACTAATCTGCAAACATCAACTCCAACAAGCAATCAAGAAATAACAACACAGCCAACCAATCCGCTTACAACAGAGCGAGCACACCACATTTCCCCACCAGTATTTATAGAAAGACGGCAGCTCCAATCACGCTTTGCTCACACAAGCACAAAGCCAAAAGCACCAGCGTAAAGATGGCAAGTGGGACCTCACCGAAATGTCACCAAGATACTCTTAATCTTACATGGGAGAAGACCCGAACACATCTAGACCTACATATATCTCATCTGCCATCATCAGGCTTCTGTATTGTATTTGTCTGTGAGTCAGGCTTTCACAGCCATTTCTGTTTTAAATTTGGGGCTAGCCTAATGCACTGCCAGAATGGGTTTTTCTTCATCCTGATTGGTTGGGAATCTTGGTCTGTGTTTATTGGTCTTGGAGTTTGCTGTGTTCTGCTTGATTGATGTTTCTAATATCTTCTGTCTGTTTTGTAGCTTTTTTTCCCCTCTTGATTGGCTGGCAACATTGTGTTTCCTGTATTGGAGGCTTTTAGTGCAGCTTGGCTCCAAGTAAACGGATGGCTGTCATTTATTAGAAAGTTGGTTTCATCTGGGTGCCTGGTTGGGGTGTGTTTGAGCTGGAGATATCAGGGGGGGGGGTCTGTTTGTGCCCAGGTATTTGCCTGGCTTGTGGTGTGGAGATTTTTTTGTTTGTGAGTGCAGGCTTCCAAATAATTGACACTCTGGTGGAGTCATCTCTTCTATTCATACTTTCAGGTCTTTTTTCAATCTCTATGGCTTCTCTGATAATTCTGTGGCTGGGGTTTTCTATAGTGGCTAGGGTTTTGGTGCCATTGAAGTTGATGCTGTCACCTGTGGTTTCCATGTGTTGGACTAGTGAGGAAGTGTGTTCCAGCTTTTTTACTGCATTTTTGTGTTCATCCAGGTGGGTACTTATTCTTCTATTGGTCTGTCCAATGTATGTGGCAGGGCATGATGCACAGGGGACTTCATATATGCCTTGGTTTTACAGGTCAGTTTTATCTTTGGGGTTTCTAAGGATGGCTGCTATTTTTTTGTCTGTTTTGAAGGCAGTCTTGATGTGATGCCTGTGTAGTATCTTACTGATTTTGTCTGTAGTACCTCTTATGTAGAGTAGGACAGCTGTTCCATAGGTCTGTTCATCTTCTAAGTCTCCATAATGTCTCAGTGTGTTTTTGTGGATCAGGCCAGTGATTTTGTTTTTGTGAAAGCCATTGGCTGTCAGTACTTTAGTCAGGGTACATAGTTCAGTCTTTATGTATCTTGTCTGCCAGGTGTATGTTTCTGGCAATTAGTGTTTTGGCCACGGAGTTTATCTGTGCTGGGTGGTGGTGGGATTGGGCATTGAGGTAGCAGTTGGTGTGTGTTTTCTTCTGGTATATGGTGTGTCCTAGTGTACCATCTGTTTTTTTGTAGATTAGTACATCTAGGAAGGGTAGTTGTTTGTTTATTTCCATTTCCATGGTGAATTAGATTTTGGAGTGTGTGCTGTTTAGGTGTGTTAGGAAATTGTTTAGGTTTTCTTTTCTATGGGGCCAATAATAATCAGGATGAAGAAAAAACCATTCTGGCACAGCAGTAGGCTAGCACCAAATTTAAAACAGAAATGGCTGTGAAAGCCTGACTCACAGACAGACACAATACAGAAGCCTGATGATGACAGATGAGATTCTGTCGAAATGTTGCTACAACTTTAAAAGCACAACTATAATGATGTGGGAAAATACTTGAACAAAGCTGAATACCATATATCTATATCTATCTCTATCTATCTGTCTGTCTGTCTGTCTATCTATCTATCTATCTATCTATCTATCTATCTATCTATCTATTTTCTACATTAAAATTTTCAAATGATGAATGAGATTTTAACTTTCATGACTTTCAGATTAGTGATTGGGCAGATGGTTTGACTTCTATTTCTTGATGGAATCCAAACAACCAAGGACAAAAATAATTACAGGCACCATTAGGATCTTGGTGGCTCAGTGGTCAGAAAGTAGTACTGCAGGTTACTTCTGCTGACTGCTGGCTGCAGTTTGGGAGTTTGGCAGTTCGATTCTGACCAGCTCAAGGTTGACTCAGCCTTGCATCCTTCCAAGGTTGATAAAATGAAGACCTAGATGATTGGGGGCAATATGTTGACTCTATAAAACTGCTTAGAGAGGGCTGTAAAGCATTGTAAAGCAATGTATAAATTTAAGTGCTACTGCTACTGCCTATATCATGGCAGAGTCTTAGTTTTTTTTCTTTGTTTGATCAGCAAGTCCAAATATTTTGTAATACAGAATTGGAATACCTTTTGTTAACAAATTCATGTTTAAAACTCTTAAAGAACACTAAGTATTATTATTATTATTATTATTTAAATGTTTATGCCACCTGTCTCTCAATGACTCTGGGAAATTACAAATGATTTAAAACATGGAAACAACACAGTAAAGGGTAGAATGGCAGAATAACAAATTTGATGTAAACAAAAAATAATAATAATCTAGATTACAAGAGGCTTCAGCTATCCTTGCCAAAGACCTAAGGGTAGGCTAAGGTGTCAAGAGGCCACCAATTCTATCTTTAGTTCAAGAATCTGTGAATTCATCTCCTGGCCAAGGATTTGAACCCCATAGAATAAGACCTAGCCACGTACCTCTGACAATTTTCAATAAAATTTTATCATCTATTGCCTTCTGATGGTCAGTGTAGAAACAGAAAAATTGCCCCCTTCCTTAACTGCATACATCTATACATGTATCATATATGATGCATGGACTATTTAAACCATTTTGATAGTTTTAATACAATTTAAGAAAGCTACAAGACTGGAAGTTTTAGTAATATTATTTCTACAATGCAGTTGTTTTATTATCTGCTTCCAAGGTATGCCATGAGAAAGAAATATTCTCTCTTTCTTTGTCATTATGAGCAGATACACAACTGGCAGAAAGTTATTATAGAGTTGCAAAGTTAGGACTTTCTGTGAAATGTTCACATTTCGGTTGACTTGAAGGATGTGTGGGTGGGTATGCATGTAGGTGGAGGAGAACAATCTAAGAAGACAAACGAAAATGGTCAGCTTGGTTTATTCCTTTCTATTTTTTTAATCACATAGAGCAGTGTTTTTCAACCTTCATGACTTTAAGATTTGTGGACTTCAATTCCCAGAATTCTTCAGTCAGCTGTGCTGTCTGGGGAATTCTGTGAGTTGAAGTCCACAGATCTTAAGAATCGCCAAGGTTGCGAAACACAGACTTAGAGCATGAGCTGTATTCTTCAATACAGAGTCCTCCAAATGTGTGCTGTTTGCATTGGCATCCAATATTCATTTTTCATTTTCTTCACATACTCAGAATTTCAGAAATTAAGAACACTGAAGGCAATTTTGTAAACTCCATTTCCCCAAGACAACAGATGGTCTTGAACTAGCCAAAGATACATAGGAAACAAGTTCAGATTATGGCGTATAAACCATAATTTATAAATTACTCATGAGAAGAAATATCTGGTTGACATTCTACCCATGAATATAATATTTCCAAATAATGAAACAAATGCTGGAGAAAAATCTGAGTGCATGTTGAAAATGCATAATTATGTTCAAAGAAATTCAATTTTATTTAGATACCTTTTAGATTTCTGAAATGTTTCAGTTGAAGGCTAGGTTCATGTGTCCCAACATGTATGCTACTACTGCAGTACTATGTGCACCACTAACAACACATCACATAGATTTGTATATTGAGCAAAACTCTTGCCTCTGATTATTTCTACTTTAGGAAGTTATTTTAGCTCTGAGTAATTAGTATATTATTTGGTTTGACTGGTCATCTGGATCATTGTAAACAATTAACTTTCCTGTCTTCTACAATCTCCACATTTTGCAGCATAAAAAAATAGACAAATTACTACCAATTAATGTAATTATCTAATTCTAAAACCTTGTGATAAACAAAAGATAAGGAAGTGGTTAAATTGGCATACTTACAAAGAGGACATAAAAATGGAAGGCCAATTGTAATATGATATGATATGGCTGTCAGTATTCTACGTAATGTAACCATAGAAAGGAAAACTTTGAGACAGGCAAGTTCCTCAAAGAACAATTTATTCGAAATATCATATTGGCACAACTGGTGAAAGCTGACTCTAAAGTTCCTGTGGCTTTCACCTAATTAAAAGTTAAAGTGTCATGCTGTCCAATCCAGTTGCTGGATGGTTGCTTGGTTACTTCATTCCTCCTCTGGTCAGCCACCTGTGAGAATGTCCTTGGCTCCCACAGGAAAACTTTATTGTTTTGGCTATTAAACTACATCTAACTATTCCCTCCCCCTCTCTGTTGTGCGGCAACCCTGAAGCCTCCAAGATGGCCTCAGCCAGGTTCACTTCAGGGTTGACAATGACATGATACGAGAAAAAGAGGACATTGTGGTCATGCAAAGGGTAAGCCTATGACAAATTAATGCAGAATAATAACCAATACTAAAAAATGAAGAAAAATTGACTGTAGCCATCAATCCTTGAAATGGAATGCCTTTTATAGACAGCTGAAAATTAGTTTTTTCCAGGAATCTGCGTAAGACATTAGGATGTGAATGCACAATATACAATGATAGCCAGGCAATCCATTAACTTCCAGCAGAGCTTTTTAAGATATGACATGTTTTAATCATTGTGATTATTTATATAAGGTCATACATATGAAGATGGTTTGTAAAGGCATCAAAGGAGCTACTTTACAGATACATTGTTTATCTGTGTCATCTGTCTATCTTTCTAGTGGTGGGTGCCTCCCAAATATAGGGCAGAAGCATGCTTTTTCCTTTCCACCTGGGGTTTTTTGGAGGGGAGTGGGGGAGCATACTGCAATTACCAGATATAGCATTGAACCATTTTTCTCTTCTTCATTTGCCAGATGGATGGCACACACATAGAAATTTGCAAGCCATTGAGGCAGCAATGGAGTGAACCACTAAAAACAGGCATTAATTTCAAATCAAAAGGAAGTGATAGCAGCACTACTGGATAAGAAGCTCTCCTTGAGCAAAGTTGACTGAGGTCAACTCAGCAGCTGCAGCCTCCCCAGCAATGGGATTATTCCATGTGCTGCTAAGCTATGCAGCAGTTCAACAGGTCATTTCATTTTCTAGGTTAACCAAGGATACTATCCTGCTGAGATGCTGAATGGTTTAAAAGCCAAAAGCCAAAACAATGAGTTTTGGAAATGCAGCCCAATATTCATACGGCACGCTGACTTGCTGATGTCTTTGAGAAAGAAAAGAGAGATTTGGTCATTTTTATCAAAATAAGAGAAGAGTCCCTTGTCATGGAAAGTGGTGCACCTGATTCTTGGGACAGGCCACTCCTATAATTTCCTTTCTTTTTCCCAACAAGGGCAAGGATTTTGTGACTCTGTTAGTTGGATGCTTCAAAAATGGCAGGATACTTGTGGCTTGCTGCATTACTCACAGATGTCTGAACCACAATTGTGTCCTACACCCATGAATGTGGCAATGGAACTATAGACATGTACCCTGTACTTTTGTCTGGAGAGTTCTGTTTATGCCACATCTGTCATTTAACATGTGATAGGATTTCTATGGGCTTTTAAGCTGGGATGGGATTCAACTGGTGTTACTACCAGTTTAGTGACTATGTTTTGCTGTGTGTGCATGTAAAAAGCCTTAAGCTGTGCTGCCTGGACAGCTGAAAAGCTCTATACACAGGTGCACAGCATTTGAAAAGCCGATAAATCTAGCCTCTATAGAAAAGCCTTCCTGCTTTTTCAACCTCAACTGTGCCGTGCAAAGCAGCTGAGGTTGAAAAACCAGGAAATTAAGGGCAGGTAAGAGCCCAGGTGGGCAAGTTGGCCAAACAGCAGCAAACACAGAACCAATTTGGTGTCTGCTGCTCTTCAGAGTTACCACCTCTGTAGAACTGGGCAGAACCAGTAGCAACCCACACCTGCTTTTAAGCTTGATTTAGAAAGATCCTGATAAGATCAATGTCATGAAAGCATCAAAAGTTTCACATCAGACACCAAGGGCAACATTTCTGATCTAAGGTGTGCCTTAAATAGTGTGCATGAAGTACAGCCTTCTCTTTAGCATCAGAGGTCCCATTGCATGTTGGACATAGAAAGCCAGAGGAGAATTGGCCTCCTTGTACAGGTATGTAGCTGCATATATGTCCCCATGTCAATATGATGAAATAATTTCTAGCTGTGGCTTGCCAGCCCAGGAATTAAAGTGGGAGGTTCCAACATTTTTGTATTTTATGCATTTCTTATTTTACTCATCACAAATTCTACTTGGCTCTGTTTCTGTGTTAGCATATGTATTCTTTTGAAAAATGTCTATGTTGATACTAACAGAAATGTGTGTAACTTCTTTAATGTGAGAACATATTTGAAATAACTTTTGTTTCATGGTGGCATTTTTCCCTAATTGTGCCTAGCTGTGCATTGTTCTAAGTGGTGAAATGTAAAATATATGTATTTGTAAAAAAGAATTGAATATGAAAAGTATGCCTGGATAAGCCTGACTTTGATGCCCATCCCTGCATAAGCTCCATCCTGCCTGTCTACAAGTTCTTCAGCAGCAGATGTTCAGTTGATACAGTGAGGCAGTCCATCAACACTGGGGGTTCCCTTGCCAATCTTTATAAAAGAACACACTGCAATGCGTCAAGTAGTAAATGAAACTAATATGGCTAAGGATCTGGTAGTCTGAATGGGAACAGACGTGTTTCCCAAAGGATGAACTTGTTTCATCACTCTAATTAAAGTTTTACTCCAATGACAAATCATGATGCTATCATGAGGATGGAGGGTGAGGCTGAAGCTACAGAAGTCTCTGCTGCTTCCCCATCATTAGGATCTCTCCTGAACACTGAATTGAGTCACTATTCAAAAATAATGGAGGAAGAGGAACAAGATCACAACAATCACCCACAATACTTAATGCCTGAGGATAGGGTTTCTGGTAAATATGACTTATTTTCCAAAGCATCAGAAGGCAGGACAAGAAATCAAGGAGAGAAGCAACCTGGAATTAAGGAAAAACTTTGTAACAGAGAGAACAATTGACCAGCGGAACAGCTTGCCTTCAGAAGTTTTGGGTGTTTTCTCACTGGAGGTCTTTAAGAAGAGACTGGACAGCCACTTTTCTGAAATGAGTCTCCTGCTTGAGCAGGGTACTGGACTAGAAGACCTCCAAGGTCACTTCCGGCTCTATTCTGATTGATTGATGTCAACGTATCTTATAGAGTCTTATGACTGACCTTGCAAGAGACAGTTTTAGTGTGATAATACCATAAAGAAGGATATTCCTTTTCATCTAGGGAATTATTTGTGTGCTTGCGAGAGATACAGCCTATCTTTCTTTCAGATAGTCAAAAGAGCATATATAACCTTCATTCCTCCATTTTTTTTCCTCTACAAAAATAATCCTGGGACTCAGATTGGATAAAGAGGGAGTGATTGACTGAAGTCATTCAATAAGCTTCTGTGGGTGAGAATAGATTTAGATCTGGATTGGCCTAGTCTTTGTCCAATACCATTATCAGGGTACCAATATGGTAATCTTAGGAAGGTAGAAAGAAAATGGCTGGAATGTTATTTGTGAGTATGAAAGACTAATAATTTCCATTCATTGCTTAATTGGTCTGGTTAAGTAAAAGATCTGTTTGCAGTCCAATGGGATCCTTATAAAAAGTATATTTAACTCTTCACGTTAATAATCTGATCTGTTTTAAACCATGTTTAATTGTTTCTCAGAAAGGTCCCTATTTCTGGTTGTTTTAAATATAATCTGGGTTTCTTGCACCTTAATCTTGGATGAATCTCTGAACAGGTTTTGCTCTTTCCTATTGAAATCAAGGTTTTTCTTTCTCATGATTTTGCTCTGCATTTTAAGCTATAAAAATGCATTATTTTCTACAAGCATGAACACAGACACATTAAAGATCAACACTTTTTTTTGCTGAATCTAAACTGATAAATATAGTAAGCACTAATACAAGCCACCTACTGATTGTCTTTTACCCCCTGCAATTGTGCTGGATCTATTCAGTTAAGGCTAGGTCCCACTGGCTGACAGATGCAAAACATATGCAAAAAGGACACAGTGGACGAGCAAAATTTCGGGAGTGACTCCATCCGTTGTTATCCACTCCAAAAAGTGGCCCAAATTTGCATAAACAGAATGGAAAAGAACGGAAAAGAACGGACGGGAGTAGTACGTAGCGGGGATGTTAAACGGATGTTCGTAGGAAGCCTAGCGGATGACAGCGGATGGAAGCAGGTGACACATCCGCAGGGGTTCTGGGGGAGAATAGCAAAGCGGACGCATAGCGGAAGGGGCGGATGCATAGCGGATGATGCGGATGCATCACGGACACCTAAAGGAAGCAAAGCGGATGCATAGCAGATGTATATCGGATGCAAAGTGGTCACTGCGCATGCGGGGAGTATGAATTGCATCAGCTCCATGGATATAAAAGAATGCAGCTTGCACACAGTCAGCATTCAGAGGAAAGACGTGCTGCCACATACATCTTTGAATAACACAATGGTTCATCAGTCCGGGAAGAAGAGAAAGCCCGTGCCTACTCATGCCAGCCCTGGCAAGAAGGACAGAACCACCATCCCACCCCCTGGCACTGACTCTGAAGCTGCTGCTGCTTCTCCTGCTGCTGCTGCTGCTGGTGTTGCTGCTGGTGTTGCTGCTGGTGCTGCTGGTGGTGGTGGTCCTGCTGGTGCTGTTGCTGGTGCTGGTGCTGCTGCTACTGTTACTGCTACTGCTGCTGCTGTGGTGGACCAGCCCCAAGGCCCACAAAGCCCTGCTGCTGAAGCCCCTGAAGGCCCTGCTGCTGAAGGCTCTGCCAGAGGGAGGAAGAGGTAAGGGAAGGAGAAGGGAGAGAGGAAACAGTACACCGTTTCCGAAGACCATGAGGAGGAGGTGCTGGAATGGCTGAGGGAGAACAAGTACCTGTGGAGAAAGGGCCACAGACTCTATCGCGACACCAAGAGAAAGCAGGCAGCTTGGAGAGACAAGGCAGAGGGCCTGGGGTACACTGCAGATGTACTCCTGGGATGGTGGAAGCACATGCACACCTGGTATGGCAAGCTACACCACAAAAAATATGGCCAGGCCGCTGTCAAATTCACTGACCGGGAGATGTACATCATGGCCAAGTGCAGCTTCCTGGAGGGTGAGGTCCGCCACCGAGGAGCAGCCCCTCTGAGACCCCACTCCCTCAGACAGCCCACAGACAGCCAGTCCTCTTCCAGCCAGGAGCCAGTGAGCCTGTCCAGGCAGGTGTCTTCAGAGGGCCCCACGGCAAAACCCACCCCGACAGCTGCACACCCCATGCCGGAGGACTTGGAGGATCCCCTGTCACAAATGGAGGAAGAAGCAGCAGCCACCAGAGACCAGCGCACCCTCACCACCACCCCCAGCTCCACAGGATGCAGGCAGAGAGGCAGACTGGAGGGCCAGAGCCACAGTGTCCTGTTGGAGATCAGGGACACAATGAAAACCAGCACGGAACATCTCTCTCAGCTGGTCCACTTGGACAGAGGATCCTCGGGCCGCCACACCTTCATCACCTACGTGAGTCACACCTTCAGGGACCTGCCCGAGGCCCAGTATCAGGTGATAAAGGAAAAGATCACAGCACTTCTGCACAACCCTCCAGGCCCAGCTGAAGCTGCTCTGACCCAGTTCAGGTCTGCTCCTCCAACCCAGGTGATGTAATAGCCCTTCCATGGCTTTCAACAGCCCCTCACCTACCAAGGCTACGACTACCAGGACTTCCCACAGCAGAAGCTGTGTCCCAGTCCAGGCCCAGGATCATTGCATGCCACAGACGCCACACCGCACCCAGCTGCAGACCAGACAGCCCCACTACACTCCTCCTTCCTCCACCCCACAGCCAAGCCCTTCCTCAGAACATCCGTCCTCAGTCTTGGGCCTCACATCCCAGGTCCTTGATGAAGGACCTCTCAACCTCACGGGACTGAGTCAGCTCTCGGACAGCTTTCTGAACACACCATCCCCTGTTGTACTCTCGGGGCCAAGCACCCCAATGGTGTCTCAGACCAGCACTCAAGCCACAGCCACCTCCACAGTCCCTGCCCGCTTAATAGCTGAGGCCATGGACATGACTCAGAGTGACTGAGAATAGTGCCAGAGACAGAGTTGTTACTTGTTCACTTTATCTTTGCTTAAGACATTTTAAGGCCCTGTCACACTGCCCAACAGATGCAAAACCTATGTAAAAAGGACACAACGGATGAGCAAAATGTTCCATCTGTTGTTATCCGCTCTCAAAAGGGGCAAAAAATTGCATAACCAGAGCGGATAAAACGGAAAGGAACGGACGCGGGGAGGACGCAGGGTGGATGGAAAGCGGATGCAGAACGGAAGCCCAGCGGATGGAAGCGGATGGGAGCGGAAAGCACATCCGCTAGACTTCCGGGGGACCTCAGCAAAGCGGATGCGGAATGGATACAGCGGATGCAGAGCGGATGCACAGTCGATGAAGCGGATGCAGAGCGGAAGCCTAGCGCATGCACAGCGGAAGCTGAATGGATGCCGAACATTAATTGCGCATGCGGGGGGGGGGATGCATTGCGTAAGCCATGTGGATATAAAGGGAAGCAGCTCGCACGTGGCCAGCATTCAGAGGAAAGACCTGCTGCTGGATACATCGAGTCCTTGCCTGCCCTGCCTGCATGCCTGCCTGCAAGCCTTGCTGCCAGCCTTGCTGCCAGCCTGCCTCCAAGCCTCCTGGCCAGCCTCCCTGCCAGCCTTGCTCTCTGCCTGCCTGCCAGCCTTGCTGCCAGCCTGCCTTCCAGCCTCCCTGCCAGCCAGTCTGCCTGCCAGCCTTGGTGCCTGCCTGCCTGCCTGCCTCCCTGCAAGCCTTCCTGCCAGGCTTCCTGCCAGCCTGCCTGCCAGCCTTGGTGCCTGCCTGCCTGCCAGGCTTCCTGCCAGCCTTTGTGCGAGCCTTCCTGCCAGCCTTGGTGCCTGCCAGTCTCCCTGCCAGCCTTCCTGCCAGCCAGCAACCCCACAACCATGGGGAAGAAGTGAAAGCCTCAGCAAAATGCCGCCATCCCTGGCAAGAGGGACAGGACCATCCTCCTGCCCCTGTCCCTGACTCTGCTTCTGCTGGGGCTTCTGCTCGGGCTCGCTCTTCTGGTGCTGGAGCTTCTGCTGAAGCTGCTCCTGGTGGTGGTGCTTCTGCTGGTGCTGACTCTGCTGAAGCTGCTCCTGGCGGTGGTGCTTCTGCTGGTGCTTACTCTGCTGAAGCTGCTCCTGGTCCTGCTGTTCCGCCTGGTCCTACTCGTCCTGCTCGTGCTCCTGGACTTGCTCGTACTGCTCATCCTGCTCGTGTTCCTGGACTTGCTCATACTGCTCGTCCTGCTCGTGCTCCTGGTCCTGCTCGTGCTCCTGGTCCTGCTCGTGCTCCTGATCCTGATAGTGCTGCTGGTGCTGCTGGTGCTGGTGCTGGTGCTGCTGCTGATCCTGCTGCTGCTGGTGCTGGTGCTGCTGCTGCTGGTGCTGGTGCTGGTGCTGGTGCTGCTGCTGATCCTGCTGGTGCTGCTGATGATGATCCTGCTGCTGATGATGATGATGATCCTACTGGTGATGATGATGATAATGATGATGATGATGATGATGATCCTGCTGATGCTGCTGATGCTGCTGCTGCTGGTGGTGTGGAGGAGCAGACCCTACTACCTGGGAGCCCCTCTGATGAGGGCCCATCTGGTCCTGCCAAAGGGAGGAAGAGGCATATGCGACAACGGGAGAGGAGGCAATACTATATTGAGGAGGAACACGAGGATGAGGTGCTGGAGTGGCTGAGAGAGAATGACTATCTGTGGCGGAAGGGACACCGGCTGTACAGGGACACCAAAAGGAAGCAGGCTGCTTGGAGAGAGAGGGCGGAGAGTATGGGTTACACTTCGGAGGTGCTCCTCGGCTGGTGGAAGCACATGCACACCTGGTACGGGAAGCTGCACCTGAAGAAATCTGGCCAGGCCACGGTTAAGCTGACGGACAGAGAGACCTACATCATGGCCAGGTGAAGCTTCCTGGAGGGTGAGATCCGCCACCGAGGAGCACCAGGATCCCCTCTCACTATCCTCTCTCTCCGGCAGCCTGCTGAGAGCCAGTCCTCTTCCGGCCAAGAGTCAGTCCCTGTCTCCAGGCAGGTTTCTGTGGAGCGTGCCATGGCGGAGAACCCGCGGACAGGTGTTGTAATCGTGGTGGAGCGTGTGGAGGACTCCCTGGTGCGGTGGGAGAAAGGAGGCGGCACGTCTACCACAGCCGTAACTGCATCCACACACCCCCAGCTCCACCTCCACAGAAAGGCAGAGAGCCAGACAGCAGGAGGGGCAGAGCCACACTGTCCTGCTGGAGATCAGGGACACCATCCGCACCAGCATAGATCTCCTCTCTCAGCTGGTCCACACCGACTCCTCATCCTCCAACCGCAAGCCCTTCCTCACCTATGTCAATCAGACCCTCAGGAACGTGGGGGCACCCCAGTACCAGGTGGTGAAGGACTGGATCACTGAGCTGCTTCACAATCCTCCAGATCCAGAGGAACCTGCTCCCACCCAGTCCAGGTCTGCTCCTCCACCCCAGGTGATGTCCCTCCCATTCCAAGGCTTTCCACAGGCCCTCACCTACCAGGGCTATGGCTACCAGGAGGTCCAGCAGCACAGGCAGCAGCCCTTCCCAGTCCAGGCAGAGTCATCGGGTGACACCGTTGCCATCGGTTCCACTGATGCCACCAATGCCACCCACACCAATGATGCCACCGACAACAGCGATGCCACCCACGCCACCAATGCCACCCATGCCAGTCCTCACCCAACTGCAGACCAGACAGCCCCACTACACTACTCCATCCTCCACCCCACAGCCAAGCCCGGCCTCAGTACATCTGTCATCAGTTCTGGGGTTGACACCTCATGGCATGGAGAAAGGACCACTCAGCATCACAGGTCTGAGCCAGCTGTCCGAGAGCTTTCTCAACACACTGTCACCTCTTGTCCTCTCGGGGCCAGGCACCCCAGTGGTGCTTCAGACCAGCACTCCAGCAGCAGCCACCTCCACAGCACCTGGACCCTTCACCCCTGAGACTGGGCACACCTCCGAGTGACCGTGAAGACTGCCAGAGACTGGGTGTGGACTTTATTTGGACACTTGACTTGGGTCATTTTTCTTTTACAGCTTGTTGTTCAATAAAGTTTATCTTTGATTCACACACTTGCTTCATTTCTTTTTTTTAATAAAGTCTTGGTGGAAACTTTTAGAATTGGTTTAAGCCTTTGCATGCTTGTGGGATGGGCTAAGATAGCAGTGGGATGGGCAGGGATACCTTTGGGATGGGTAATAGCTGTGGGAGAGGTAAACCTCCAGTGCAGGCATAGTGGGACTATATGGTCCACCCTCCCAGGTGCCACACCTATGGCCCTTTATTATCAATAATAATGTAATAATCATCCACACATGTCAACACAAACACAACTCTTTATGAAACACCCTGTTCATTGTAGGCCCACCCAACATACATGGCCCAATCTCATCCGTGTGATGAGACAGGCTGAAGGAAGCACATATTAATCATCTATCATCCCGTCTTGCCACTCCACTGCTCCAGCTGGGGAGTTGCACCAGTGTTTCAGAAAGTTGCGCTGCTTCTTACTTTCACGTGAGGCTCTGTTGGGGCCTTGCACATCCTCAGTGTCCATTAGGTTTTGCCCTTGCCTCCATTCCCCAGGCTCCATGTCCCCATTGCCTTGTGGAGGTCCACGAGCCTGTTCTTCAAGACTGGGTAGCGGGTGCGCATGAGATTGTGCAGGATGCAGCAAGCTTCCACAATCCTTCTCACAGTCTCTGGACGATGCTGCATGGTGGTGAGAAGTACCTGGAACCTGTTGGCCAGGATGCCAAAGGCGTTCTCCACCACCCGCCTTGCCCTGGACAGCCTGTAGTTGAAGATCCTCTCTTCACGGGTGAGGAGTCTGGAAGTGTAGGGCTTCATGAGGTAGGTTCTGAGGGAGAAGGCATTATCCCCCACGATGAAGTAGGGCACATCTTGCGTGTCATTGGGCAGGGGTTCTGGATCTGGGAAGCCCATGATGAGGTTGCATTCCAGCCCCTCCTTGAGGTCACTGGTGTTGTATACCTGGGCATCTGAACATGAGCCATTGCCTGAAGCATTGATGTACATGAACTTGTAGTCAGCATCGACCATGGCAAAGAGGACGATGCTGAAGAAGCCCTTGTAGTTGAAATAAGTGGAGCCCGACTTGGGTGGTGCTTTGTTGGCCACGTGCTTGCCATCTATGGCTCCAATGGTGTGGGGGAAGTTCCACCTCTGATACCACTGCTCTGCAACTTTCTTCCATCCTTCTTCAGTGGAGGGGCACTGGAGGAGCTCCTCCATGTATTCTTCGATGATGGCCTGCACCACTTCTCTGACCACAATGCTGATGGTGTTGTGTGGACCCCTCCAGCCGTACTGCATGCTCCTGTAGGTGGTCCCTGAGGCCAGGTGGCGCAGACTGAGTGCCACCTTGAGCCCAGGGTCCAGGCTGGGCCAGAAGTTGGTGTTTGCCTTGGTCAACCTTGGTGTCAGCCGCTGCACAACTTCGTCAATCATGGCTGGAGGCATCCTCATGAAGTTCTGGAATGCCTGAGTGTCTTCGTTCCTGAGCTCCACCATCAGCTTGTTGTACAGTCCGTACTCTGCTCTTCTCCCGATCCATCTTCGGACCCAGACGCTTCTTGGCCACCTCTTTTTCTTCCCATAGTAGAGTTCACAGAGCCTGTAGATGGCTTCGCACTGTTGCAGAAGGATGGTGGCTGCCAAAAGGACTGTGTTACGATCCACGGTTAACAAGACTTGATGCTGTGGAAGAGGAAGAGGCAGATGAAGGCTGCAGAGGTCTGCACAGCTGGGCTGCTGGTCTGAAAGTGAGATGCAGGTGAGTTGCTCCACCTTTTTATAGCAGTATAGGTGTCCCTTTGCATCCTCTAGGCATCCTCTAGGCATCCTCTAGACATCCTTAATATCTGAGATAGGTCCCCTCTGCGAACGTTTTTTCCATTTTAAATGCTTTGTTTCCATGCTGCATCTGCTAGGCATCTGTTCTGCATCTGTTCCACATCCGTTCTGCTTCCTCCCTGCATCCGAGCGGATGCGAGTTGCGCGGATGCGGAACGGATGCCTAGCGGATATAGCAGATGCGTAACGGATGCCTAGCGGATATAGCGGATGCGTAATGGATGCAGAACGGATGCCTAGCGGATGCCTAGCAGATGTAGAACAGATGAATTGGATACATTTTCCCCGCAAAAGCTTTGAGCAGCTCAAAACTTTCTGAGCGGATGAAACGTCCATAAATGGATGCTGGACGGATAGAGAGGAAGCAAAATGGAGGCAGTGAGTACAGAACGGATACATCGCGTTAACCAACGGCTGGCAAGCTTTTTTGTCCGTTTTACATCCTCTTTGCATCCGTTGGTGCAGTGTGACAGGGATTTTATTTGGTGCATTTTGCTTTTTTTAATAAAGTCATACAGTTTGCTTATGACAGTTATTAATAAAGGTTATCTTTGCTTTACACACTTGGTTCATTTTTTTTACTTAATAAAGTGTTGGTGAAAACTTTTAAAAAATGGTTAAGCCTTTGCATGCTTGTGGGATAGGTAAGGATAGTTGTGGGATAGATGAGTATAGTTGTGGGATAGATAAGGATAGTTGTGGGATAGAGAAGGATAGTTGTGGGATAGATAAACCTTCAGTGCAAGCATAGTGGGACTGTATGGTCCACCCTCCCAGCTGCCACACATATGGACCTTTTGTATCAATAACAATTTATTCATTGATCAACACATTTCAAAATAAATACAACTCTTTAATAATGCCCTATTCTTTGTAGGGCAACTCAACATACATGGCACAATCTCATCAGTGTTATGCCACAGCTTCAAGGAAGCATCCATTAAGCATCTACCATCCTGTCTTTCCACTCCACTGCTCCAGCTGGGGAGTTGCACCAGTGTCTCAGTCGGTTGTGCTGCTTCTTCCCTTCATATGAAGCTCTGTTGGGGCCTTGTACATCCACAGTGTCTATCAGGTTTTGTCCATGCCTCCATTCACCAGGCTCTATGTCCTCATTCCCTTGTTGACAGTCTACAAGTCTGTTCTGCAACACTGGGTAGTGGGTGTGCATGAGATTGTGCAGGATGCAGCAAACTTCCACGATGCTCCTCACAGTCTGTGGCTCATGCTGCATGGTGGTGAGAAGTATCTGGAACCTGTTGGCCAGGATGCCAAAGGCGTTCTCCACCACCCATCTTGCCCTGGACAGCCTGTAGTTGAAGATCCTCTCTTCACGGGTGAGGTATCTTGAACTGTACGGCTTCATGAGGTAGATTCTGAGGGAGAAGGCGTCATCACCCATGATGAAGTAGGGCACATCTTGTATGTCATTGGGTAGGGGGTCTGGATATGGAAAACCCATGATGAGGTTGCATTCCAGCCCATCCTTGAGGTCACTGGCATTGTATACCTGACTATCTGAAGTTGACCCATTGCCTGAAGCCTCAATATACATGAACTGAGTAGTCAGCATCAACTATGGCAGAGGATGATACTGAAGAAGCCCTTGTAGTTGAAATAAGTGGACCCTGAGTTGGCTGGAGCTTTGCAGGCCACGTGCTTCCCATCTATGGCTCCAACGGTGTGGGGAAAGTTCCAACTCTGACACCACTCTACTGCAAGTTTCCTCCAGCCTTGTTCAGTGGTGGGACACTTGAGGAGCTTCTCCATGTATTCTTCAATGATGGCCCGTACCACTTCTCTGACCACTTTGCTGATGGTGTTGTGTGGCACCCTCCAGGCGTACTGCATGTTTTTGTATGTGGTTCCAGAGGCCAGGTGGTGCAGAGTCAGTGCCACCTTCAGTCCAGGGTCCAGGCTGGGACAGAAGTTGGTGCTCGGCTTGGTCAACCTGGGTCTCAGACGGTCTACAAGTTAGTCAAACATGGCTGGTGGCATCCTCATGAAGTGATGGAATATACGAGGGTCTTCATCCCTCAGCTCCATCATCAACTGGTCATACAGTGCAAACTCCATTCTTCTCACGATCCATCCTCGGACCCACACAGCTCTTGGACTTCTGTTTCTTCTCCTTGTGTATAAAAGGTGAAACAGTCTGAACAGGGTTTGGTTCTGGTGATGAATGATCGCAGCTACCATACGGATTATGTCATGATCCATGGTGGAGAACAATGGATGATGTGGAAGAGCAAGACCAAGGGTGAAGAGGTCTGTACACCACAGCTGCTGAACTAATACTGAGATCCAGGTGATTTTCTCCCCCTTTTTATCGGAAATATCGGTTTTCCGCTAGGTGTCCTTCTACATACTCTAGACATACTCCAGACATCCTAAATATCCGAGATACATCCCAGATGCAAACGTTTTGTCTGTTTTTATCCTTTATATACGAGATGCATCCACTTACATCCTTTCTATTTCCGTGCTACTAACGCTGTGTAGACGTTCTGTGTACCTTTCATTTCCTCCCTCTTTCCATTTTCAGCTGCAGTTGAGGGGATGTCCAGAGGATGCCAAGAGGATACAGCGGACGTTTAATGGATGATAACGGACATAGAACGTTTGTTGCCCGTATATGTCGTGAATGTACATCGTACGTGGCAGAAAGCTCATCCGTTCAAAAAGTTTTGTGCAGCTCAAAACTTCTTGGGCGGATGAAATCTCAGTGGACAGATGCTGGAGGGATAGAGCATATGAAACACGTATGCAGTGAGTATACAACGGATGCATAGCGTTTTCCAATGGATGGCAAGCTTTTTTTAACATTTTACATCCTCTTTGCATCTGTTGGTGCACTGGGACATGGGCTTTACCAGCAGCAGAAGGAAGAGGATGGTGACAGTGAGCTTGGGCAGCAGCAGAGCATAGGAACCATGGAGTGCAGGAAGCCAAAGAGGCAGAAATGGGGGTGAGGTAGGCAAGTGGGGATTATGAATGCCCATCAGCATTAATGCACCCTGTGATCATTAATTCCGATGGGCTGCAATTCAGTGACCCTAACTTTAAGGACTGAATGTACACATAATTGGTTCAGTGTCATCATAACTGCAAATGGTAGCTGAACAAATTGTCAAAATGGTTGTGGCAAGAATTAACTGTATATTAAGCAACCATACTCCCTTTCTTCCCTCTTGTGCAAATAATCTAAAAAGTGTTGAGGATTATGCAATTTCTTTTGGTATAGGGTTCTTAACAAAGTCCTCTGGAGTGCATTTGATTGCACAGTATAGTAACTGGCTGGTTCATTTTTCTGTGCTGTCCTGATTGGATAAAGAAGAAAAGAGGGCTGGCTTGATGTAGAGGAAATACTTTATCATGGTCTCAAATTGGGCAAATCTGAGCAATCTCTGTTGAAGCTGAATCAATCTGACAGCCACTTTGAGATTAAGTTAGAGGTCAAATTAAGCATCTGGCCCCAAAATTGGATAATACAGATTTTGCTTGTTAAGATCCTTCAGTAAGCAGAAGATAAATGTCTCCAGTGTAATTAAAGAATGACTGCACCCAAGTTCATTAGCATAGCTCCAATTACCAGCAGCTCTTTTTCTGTGTTTTTCCCATATATGGCCAGTTGACTTATATCTTAAGAATAGTTTAGTGTATGATTCTCCTAAGACTTCAGCCTGTTGCTAATTGCAACAGATGACATAATTGGAACTCTTCTGCTGAAATGAAATTGAGCTAAAACTGTGCTTTTGGCTTATTTGCACAGATGCTATTCCCAGAAATGCTCTATGGCCTGTTGTGGAAGACATCTCCAAGACTTAGTTTCCCTCTCATGTCAAATAAATCTTGACATTTGTTCACTAATAAGATAAATGGAGGCAGGTGCATTGGGATTAGTACTTCAAAATATATATCTCGTAGCATTTAGCAATTCAACCGTCTTCATAGCGAGAGGTTAAATTTGCAGTTGGTCAAAAAATTGGTCCAGCGCTGCATATGTCTCAAGACATATATAGCTCTGCCAATGCAGGTGCTAATGATTGATAGATCTTACCAGCTGAGGATATACCTCCTATTGATTTTTTTTTTAAAGAGACTAATTTAAAACATTATATAGTTAGCCACTAAAGATATGGATGGTTTGGCTGCTCGCAGATATATATTAGATGACTTAAAAGTAAGTGGACAACCTAATTGCCATGATTGATAGTTAGCTGAAACTGTCAGCTGCTGCCATGGTGGAGTGAAAATTATGGAAAAATCCATCACAGGCATTGGTTTCATTGATAGCCAGCTGTGCCACCCACATGGCCAGTTCTAATTCACAGTAGTGCCAGCACCCTGACCAAACAGATGGACATAGTAATCTCTTCCATGGCTACCACTCTGAAATTCTACATGGCTCAGAAGGATACAGTGTGTGAATTGGACAGCCATATATATTTGTTTCATAAATAAATATCATCAATGGAACAAGCCAAGAAGCATTATTAATCCCATTTTTCAGGGGAACAGTAAGAGGGGAACAGTATGTCTCTAACCTCTGGTGGTGAGCTCTGTAGCTAAAACCATCAGACTGGCCATTGTGAGAAATAAAATGTCATATTTTAAACTGAAAATACCACTAGTCTTTGCAGCGTTTAAAGACCATGTTTCAAATGTTATCTTCTGCATTTAAACAATGAGAAGGAAACCCTCTGCAGCATGCATTTCCTTCCAAATGGTTTCTTTAAAAAAGGTTTATATTTGAAGCCATTTAATATTACCCACTGCTAAGATTCTTGACCAAAATTACATCTTATGTGAGTCCATATGATCTACTATTCATTAAAGCAGACACCTTTTGCTTGTTATAGCTATGCATATTTCATTCATATTTATGTGTGCATCTACATGTATGAATGTATGAATGGGATCAGCCTGCCCTCTTGTGCTGTCAGAGAGGCAGACTATGGCCTCCATCTGCCAAGAAATTCCACCAAGAAGTGTCCAGAAGACCCTTTTCTGTCATGGCTCTTGCCCTTTGGAACATCATGCTCCCTGAGGTGAGATCTGCATTGAACCTCTTGAGTTCCATAAGAGCTTGGAGACCTGGCTATACCAGAAGGCTTGGCGTCCCAATTGGGGGGGGGGGACACTCTGGAAGTTGTGGTAGGTAGATTGAGAGAAGATCGCACCTCCCCCCCCCCGATCTTTCTGCTCCTTTCTCTCCCCCCTTTTTTAATCCTTTAATGACAATTTTAGTATAATTGTGATTATTCTGATGACTATTTCATCTTTTTAACATTTCTGGTTTAAATGTTTGTAAACCTCTGGACAAGATGGGTGCAACATACTATAAATTTAATAGGATAGAATAGAATAGAATGGAATGGAATGGAATGGAATAGAATAGAATAGAATAGAATAGAATAGAATAGAATAGAATAGAATAGAATAGAATAGATAGTCAGATGATAGGTGATATAGGTAGGTAGGTAGGTAGATAGATGATAGATAGATAGATAGATAGATAGATAGATAGATAGATAGATAGAT
>BLBF01000032.1:25059252-25072330 GCA_015471245.1 Laticauda colubrina
GATAGATAGATAGATAGATAGATAGATAGATAGATAGATAGATAGATAGATAGATGATAGACAGACAGACAGACTGAACATACAGAAATGGGGATTATAAACTCCGGTGACAAATGTATTCATAATATTGAGAAAACTTTGGCTTCAGTTAGAAGAATAGACCAAGTTGCAGAAATGGCAAACAATACCAATAATTTATAAACTTATATGCCACCCAACTCTGAAGGATTCTGGGCAGCTTCTCTCAATATTTGGATTAAGACTATATCCTTTATATAGGAATCCATGGGTGAGTTTATATTATGATTTAATGGAATAAACTCACATAATCCAGCTGTACCAATCCCATTTATTAATAACTTTGGCACCCCAAAATATTCACCACCTTTGAGGTTGGACATTGCTTTTTCACTGAGCGTAGTGATTAATCCATAAATTATTAAAATCAATTAAAACTTTGTCATTAATCTCAAAGGGTTATGTTTGAATTAAAAGATGGGTTTGGATTATTCTGTGTCTCCATAGTATTATTATTTTACAGTAGCACATTCCAGGAGTTCAGAAATATACTTGTAGGAGTGAGTAAAGAAAGAAACATTTGTATCTGGCAGCTCAGGATATTTTCTCCACACCTTAAGATACTTTTTTATTTTTTAAAGGAGAAAAATCTGAGTGCAGAAGTTCATAGCTAACATATGCCAGTCCTGCTTGTCCTCCACCATACATTCCCCAACACCCAAGCACTCCCTTTTCAAAGTCTGTCACCTGGTCCATCAATTTGCACAATATATTATTTAAATGACCTGCTCCCATCTTTCCTCCATTGAAATGGAAAAGAATTAAGCAAGGCTAAGAGAGAGGGGGACATGGGCGGGGGGGGGGAGAGAAATAATAATAATAATCCATCCTATTCATTTCCTCTGGCAGGGAAGAGGTGGGATTGAATCCAGACCAGACCTAAAGCTTTTGTGTACTGGTATGTTAAGTCTCTGTCAAAGTTAAATTTGTACCATTACAAGATTTAAAATCATCCCTTAGCAAATATTTCACAGCAGGCGTGGGGACAGGAAATTAAACATATCCTGGAGTTTCTTCATTTTTCATTTGTCTTTTCTAAGCATTGCAACCTCTGTGTAATGCGGAGACAATATGTAACTTTTAAAAAAGGGTTATATTGAGATTTATGTCTCCTTTTTGAACTAAATGCTGTAGAAAACCAGGGCTCCAGTACTGTTGTGCTAAGGATTATGTCATGAGTCATTTCCAACAGTTCAGCTTTCTTCACCCCCTAGCATATTAATAGCATCAGATCATTCTAAAAGCAGATTGTTATACCTCCCAGAGCTCCCTATTACTGTAAACCTGCAGAAGAGTTTCTGGCCTTTTGAAACACTAAAGATACTGTTGTGTATGCCCTACAACAGGTTTTTAGCTGAAGATCCCTTCTCTTACTTTCCCCCAATCAAAACATGAAAATCTAATTTCCTCTCCCTCCTGAATATTAAATGTATCCCATAGCACCTATTTCTGCCCAAGAACTATGAGTTTCTTTGGAAAATAGTACATTGGAGAACTATAGTCAAAAATATCAACATGGGCAGAGAATGAAATGATCCAATAAATCAGAATTTTGTTCAGGATTGTGTGAAGTATGTACAAATCTTAGATACTTCAGAAAATCCACTCCAAAATTCAGGATATTTCTCAGTATCCAAGCTGATATAGAAAGAGCTTTCTAAATGTACAAAATTGTAAAAGGTTAAGTGGAAAAACGAAACAGTGACATAATAATTAGCGCTACTGTACTGGTGAAACTAAATATTGGAATAATCTCTCTCTCTCCCCCCCCCACCTATTTATAATCTATAGGCAATAGTACCTTAATCCACAAATGAGCATGGATGTCTGCACATGTGTTTATATTCAGTTCTTTTAGCTGTTGACATGATAAACTCATGACTACTGATTGGAATCACTTTCTAAAAGGTGAGAAAGGACATGCCTTTTAATCCAATTGATCCCCTAATTCAAGGCGTTGGGTTATTTTGTGCACAACCACTGAAAACATCAATGAAGCCCTCAAATCCTTGAACGTGTCCTTAGAAGAATCTTCAACAACTATAACATTTAATAGAAAGGGAAAGTAATATCTACCTAAGAAGTAATATATTAATTATATTTAATTCATGTAATGTTATTTTAATTAAATTTGAATAAAAATTAATTCAAAATTCATTTTAGGCTCTGACTACATTTACCTCTCTGTCCTGTCTAATCCTAAATCTATTTTTTGAAAAGCAGAGGCCCTAATGGACAAGTATGGATGTTGGCCTGATTTGAGAATAACCAAATGAGTTCACTCTCCCTGCCATACCTGAATTGGCTTTGTGTTAGAGCACAGTCAATCACATTCCTTTGTAAGTTTGTGAATAGACTTTCAAAAAAAGTTTTTGAATGTTCCTGATTTTGTTATTCTCAAATTAGCTTTCAAGAGTATGAATGAAGTTGGAATTGATTCTATCAGCAAAGCTTGGACATTAAGACAGTGTCCAGAAATGGCAATGCATGATTGATATTTTAGGATTAAATGTTGATATGTTGTTGAAACAATATGTTAAATTATTCTCCTAGCACAAAATTATAATTATTACTGGGTAGTTATGTGAAGTATATTTGTTTAAAATATATACTTTTTCTTTTAAAAATTCTCATTTATTTTAAAGAAGACTATTTAAGGAATGGCAGTATTTTTACACTAATGAAGGACAAGCCTTCCTACATAGGAACTGAGTACCAAAACTTCTGTAAAATTACATCAGTGAACAGATGGCATGTGGTGACTGCACTGGAAAAGAAAACTGTCCATTCTAAATAGAAAATATCCCAACTTTAAAGAATGTTTTCATTTTATTATCCCATTTCCAGAGCTTCTTGTGATTTTAATTTTTATGTTATTAAAAATAGAAAAGAGTAAGTCTAAGGAAATGTGCGCATTATACGTGACATTTTCAACGCCTGCCAGGAAAGTCTAAACACCAGCAGAGACTGTTGCATCTGTGAATTTATTTTTGTATAATGCTGATTCTACAAATTATTTGAAACCCACTAAATTATAAGTGCTTACAAAGTCTTACTTCTCAATACATCAAAGAGCATTACCTTGTATAAACTTTCTAGTGACTGATCCCCCAGGATAGTTACCTCTTGCAGATCACCAGATAAGTACACTAACCCAATTGGTTAGGATATTCAGGATCATCAGTCTGGGATGCATCTTGACAATGAGGAAAAAAACAGCAGCTGGGGAAGAAGTGTGACATTGTTGCCCCCTTTTTTTTAAGAGGTAGAAACCAACTTTATATTGGTTCTTAATTCCATTCCTGATCTACCTAGGTGAACAGATGACATTGTGAAAACCTCCTGAAGAATTGCTACTAGTCTGTGTAGAAGGTGTAGATGGTAGACTGATTTACTCTAAGGCATATTCTGATGACATCCATTGCTCGTTCGTATATGGAATAGATCTTTCAGTTCTTTCTCTGCATGTGGATAACATAATTGTAACAAGTTGTCCTCTTCTAAAATAGATGCACTATCATGGATTAAATCATGGATGGCCTTGAAGAATATTTAGAGGGTAATACGATCATCATTTATAACTTAACAGTTAACAAATATTTTAATACATCCAAAATTATGGTTCTTCACTGACACTGAACTGACATGAATATTATTTATGCTTGGTTTCCAGTAATTAGGATGTCTTTGTTGGTGCAATTTAACTTTCACCACACTTTTGTTGTGGAAATATCTAAACATTCTGGTTCCCAGCAATAAATGAGTGTCTTTATATATTAATAGCTTTTTTATCTTATAATCATACATTAAAAATGCAAAGAGGAGATCTCTTTGTTCTGTCTGTAAAAGCAACTGAGTTATTGAATACAACAGAGAAATTCTTCTTTTTCTGACCCTAAATTCTATAGGATTATAAACCCATGAGAATTCGTTCTGGTGCCAGCATTCATGTGACCGTATACTTTTAATGCTATTTAGTTTAAACCTCTCAGCATATTTAGATTTAAGGCTATGTCACTCTGTGGAATCTTGGGGTCATCTACACTGCACCCTTTAAATGTTTTTGTCCTGTGCTTCTGTCAATTTCACTTTAAGTTAGCTTAAAAAAATCCTGTCCAGACAAGATGCTTTGAGGTAATAAAATTACCTCAAATGACTGGATAAGTGATGAATCAGTGCATTGCTGGACCTATTTAAAAACAAACAGACAAAAAAATATCGTGGAAATTACCTCAGATAGTTGGATAAGCAATGAAAGTGTGCACTGCTGGACTTACTTAGGAAAAAATGGTGGAATGGTAGCTCAGGAAAGCAAAATAATATTTTTTAAAACTGCCTGGCTTCAATCCAGCAAAGTTCTGTATACTAGGCAAGCATTATAGCTACTGCATTGTCACAGATATCTCTATAACATGGTTGACCAACATTTTGGCTAGCCTGGGCTGCATTAAGTGAAGAGGATTTATCTTGAATCATATATTTTAATGTGTGTTTGTATGTGAACATATTTAGCCATGGTGAAAACATTGACTCTAAGTTAAGTGTTCTTCTGGTGAAACCGGTCTTTCAGGGCAACCTGGTCTACCAAAATACGGGACGGAGCAGCATACTGCTTCTACTTTTGCCTTTCAGCCCCAATCCAGGACCCTTTGCAGGCAGTCAATCCTGCAACAAACTATTTTGTGTTAAATTTAAGGCCCTGTCACACTGCCCAACGGATGCAAAACGGACACAACGGACGAGAAAAATGTTCCATCTGTGGATATCCGCTCTCAGAAGGGGCAAAAATTTGAATAACCGGAGTGGATAACACGGACGCGGGGAGGACGCAGGGCAGATGGAAAGCAGATGCGGAACAGAAACCCAGCGGATGGAAGCGGATGAGAGCGGATGGCACATCCGCAAGGCTTCCGGGGGACTTCAGCAAAGCGGATGCGGAACGGATACAGTGGATGCAGAGCGGATGCACAGCGGATGAAGCGGATGCACAGCGGATGCACAGCGGATGCACAGCGGATGCACAGCGGAAGCCTAGCGGATGCCGAGTGTTAATTGTGCATGCGGGGAGGATGCATTGCGTCAGCCCCGCAGATATAATGGAAGCAGCTCGGAAGCAGGTCACCATTCAGAGGAAAGACCTGCTTCCAGACACATCGACTGCCTTGCCTGTCCTGCCTGCATGTCTGCCTGCCAGCCCTGCTGCCAGCCTCCCTGCCAGCCTCCCTGCCAGCCTTGCTGTCTGCCTGCCTGCAAGCCTTGCTGCCAGCCAGTCTGCCTGCCAGCCTTGGTGCCTGCCTGCCTGCCAGCCTTGGTTCATGCCTGCATGCAAGCCTTGGTGCCTGCCTGCCTGCCAGCCTTCCTGCCAGCCTTGGTGCCTGCCTCCCTGCCAGCCTTCCTGCCAGCCTTGGTGCCAGCCTTCCTGCCAGCCTTGGTGCCTGCCTGCCTGCCAGCCTGCCTGCCTGCCAGCCTGCCTGCCAGCCTTGGTGCCTGCCTGCCTGCCAGCCTTCCTGCCAGCCTTGGTGCCTGCCTCCTTGCCAGCCTTCCTGCCAGCCTTGGTGCCTGCCTCCCTGCCAGCCTTCCTGCCAGCCTTGGTGCCTGCCAGCCTCCCTGCCAGCCAGCAACCCCACAACCATGTTGAAGCAAAGCAAGCCTCAGCCATCTGCTGCCAGCCCTGGCAAGAGGAACAGGGCTACCATCCCGCCCCCTGGCCCTCACTCTGGTTCTGCTGGGCATTCTGCAGCACGGGCTCGCTGTTCTGGGGCTGGGGCTTCTGCTGCTTCTGCTTCAGGAGGAGCTGATGACAAGCACTCCAGCACCAGCCACCTCCACAGCACCTGCACCCTTCACCCCTGAGACTGAGCAACCAAGAGGAGTGCCAGAGACTCATTTTTGTCTTATAGCTTGTTGTTAATAAAGTCTATTTTTGATTCACACACTTGCTTCATTTCTGTTTTTTAATAAAGTCTTGCTGGAAACTTTTAGAAATGGTTTAAGCCTTTGCATGCTTGTGGGATAGGTTAAGATAGCAGTGGGATGGGTTGAGATAGCTGTGCAATGGGCAGGGATACCTTTGGAATAGGTAATAGCTGTGGGATAGATAAACCTCCAGTGCAAGCATAGTGGGACTGGATGGTCCACCCTCCCAGGTGCCACACCTATGGCCCTTTATTATCAATAACAATGTAATCATTGATCCACACATTTCAACATAAACACAACTCTTTATTAAATGCCCTGTTCATTGTCAGGCCACTCAACAAACATGGCACAATCTCATCAGTGTGATGAGACAGGCTCAAGGAAACATCCATTAAGCATCTATCATCCTGTCTTGCCACTCCACTGTTCCAGCTGGGGAGTTGCACCAGTGTTTCAGGAGGTTGCGCTGCTTCTTCTCTTCACGTGAGGCTCTGTTGGGGCCTTGCACATCCTCAGTGTCGATCAGGTTTCGCCCTTGCCTCCATTCACCAGGCTCCATGTCCCCATTGCCTTGTTGGAGGTCCACGAGCCTGTTCTGCAACACTGGGTAGCGGGTGCGCATGAGATTGTGCAGGATGCAGCAAACTTCCACGATCCTCCTCATGCTCTGTGGGCAATGCTGCATGGTGGTGAGAAGTACCTGGAACCTGTTGGCCAGGATGCCAAAGGTGTTCTCCACCACGCGCCTTGCCCTGGACAGCCTGTAGTTGAAGATCCTCTCTTCACAGGTGAGGAGTCTGGAGGTGTAGGGCTTCATGAGTTAGTTTGTGAGGGAGAAGGCGTCATCCCCCACGATGAAGTAGGGCACATCTTGTGTGTCGTTGGGCAGGGGTTCTGGATCTGGGAAGCCCACAATGAGGTTGCGTTCCAGCCTACCCTTGAGGTCACTGGCGTTGTATACCTGGGCATCTGAATCTGACCTGTTGCCTGAAGCATCGATGTACATGAACTTGTAGTCAGCATCAACCATGGCGAAGAGGATGATGCTGAAGAAGCCCTTGTAGTTGAAATAAGTGGACCCTGATTTGGCTGGTGTTTTGCAGGCCACGTGCTTGCCATTGATGGCTCCAATGGTGTGGGGGAAGTTCCACCTCTGATACCACTGCTCTGCAACTTTCTTCCATCCTTCTTCAGTGGAGGGGCACTGGAGGAGCTCCTCCTTGTATTCTTCGATGATGGCCTGCACCACTTCTCTGACCACTTTGCTGATGGTGTTGTGTGGCACCCTCCAGCCGTACTGCATGCTGCTGTAGGTGGTCCCTGAGGCCAGGTGGCGCAGAGTGAGTGCCACCTTGAGCCCAGGGTCCAGGCTGGGCTGGAAGTTGGTGTTTGCCTTGGTCACCCTGGGTGTCAGCCACTGCACAACTTCGTCAAACATGGCTGGAGGCATCCTCGTGAAGTTTTGGAATGCACGAGTGTCTTCGTTCCTGAGCTCCACCATCAGCTTGTTGTACAGTCCGTCCTCTGCTCTTCTGGCGAACCATCTTCATACCCAGACGCTTCTTGGCCGCCCCTTTTTCTTCCCGTAGTAGAGTTCACAGAGCCTGTAGATGGCTTCGCACTGTTGCAGAAGGATGGTGGCTGCCAAAAGGACTGTGTTACGATCCACGGTGGACATGACTGGATGTTGTGGAAGAGGAAGAGGCAGATGAAGGCTGCAGAGGTCTGCAGCAGGGCTGCTGGACTGAAAGTGAGATCCAGATGTATTGCTCCCCCTTTTTATAGGCAGTAGAGGTGTCCCTTTGCATCCTCTAGGCATCCTCTAGGCATCCTGTAGACATCCTTAATATCCGAGATAGGTCCCCTCTGCGAAAGTTTTTTCCGTTTCTGTGCTGCATCCGCTAGGCATCCATTCTGCATCCGTTCCGCGTCCGTTCCGCTTCCTCCCTGCATCCGAGCGGATGTGAGTTGCGCGGATGTGGAACGGATGCCTAGCGGATATAGCGGATGCGTAACAGATGCAGAAGGGATGCCTAGCAGATGCGTAGCGAATGCAGAACGGACAAATTGGATACATTTTCCACGCAAAAGTTTTGAGCAGCTCAAAACTTTCTGAGTGGAAGAAATCAAACTCCTAACAATGTGAGCAAAGTTAGCCAACAATATAGTGCATTCTAACCACTATCTAACTGCTATCACAGTTCTGAAAGTATTTTGCTATGAAAAGGGAGCCCAAATACCTCTGCTAGGGAGAACAATTCCTTCTTCCACTTGTTTCTTTTCCAACAATGTCACATTCCCACCCCCTCCAACAATGCCGCATTGCTTCAGCCTTATGACTTGGCTCAGCATTTGAAATATTCTAGTTCTGCAATATCCAATATTAACATCAAGGATATTAGGGATTTTGCCTCCCTCCACCCAGTAATAATATACTGGTAGAGCAAAAAGAACTGGGCTTCCTTACTGATGCATGTTTATTTGTAGCAATTTCTTCCGGTCTTTAAACTTACACTGAAATTATTATTTCCTGACCCACAAAAAATGATTGTGGTTCTTCCCCTCCAAGGTCCTATAGTTTTAAAACAGGCTGGTTAAAATGTTGATAGTAAAGCATTCTGGTTTTGAATTATTTAATTGCCACTTCTGAACTTCTTATGCAAAAATATAAAAAGAAAGGTATCATCATGATACCATTATTCTCTTCCCTTGGGCATCTGGATCCTATCCTTCTAGTACCCACACATATGATTGCCAGATTTCCTTCTTTTATGGATATGCGTTTATTTCAGTCAAAATTAGAAATCACAGCTCCACAGGAAGTAGCTGTACATAAGTATGTGATAGGTGGTCAGTTTTTATTGATAAATCTGTGGAGGGACTGCTATTCAACTTCTCATAATTATTGTGGAAAAAAAACAATGTTTCCATAAAGGCTTTGCAACCATACCTCATTTGGTGCTGCACAGCTTCAAACCCATAACATCAACAAAATTAGGCCGCTGAGCTAATTTGTTTCTGACTTGGCATGGTTAACATGAGTCACACAACTTCCCATCCTGCAAATTGAAACTGGAAATTTTAGGGCAGGCCATTTTTTTCCCATTAATGGGAATGCCAGCCAATCCTTATCTCCCAATTATTTGGCTGTCACTTCACCCTCACTTGATAAGCCTCCATAATGTCATGGTAACCTTGCCCTGGTTCCTGGTTTTGTAGATTATGACTAGTTTCCTTTCCTCATTTTAGAAACAAAGATAGTAGGGATGCCAACACTGGCTGTCTTTCACTGATCAAATGGAGAGAGGAGTGGTCACCTTATCTGGAGTCCTTGGTTGTGCTGAGGACATTCAAAGGCAATTCAGAGAATGTTTCCAAGCACTTGGATAATGTTTGAGAAGTAGCGTCCATGCTTGGGTGAAATTGTCTTTAAGGAACCCCCAATCTGCTTTTTCTGTGGAAATTTTGGAGAATGTGGGACATTAATAGTGTTCAACAACATTTCATTTGTAAGATTATTGTAGTGGACCTTAATCAAGATGACAATGAGGGTACTTACCACAATGAGGTAGAAGTTTTGGTGAACCTGTGTAATAAAAACAGCCTTATTTTAAACACTGGAAAAATCAAAGAGATCATTGTCGATTTCAGAAAAGGTAGGTACAGCCATACTCTTCTATGTAAAAATGGACATGGTTAGCAGTATCAAATTTCTGGGTGTGCAGTAGGCTGGCTTGGTCACTCAATAGAAAGATGCTAGTAAAGTGGGCACAGCAGTGTCTGCAATTTCTGCATCACATGTGAAAAGTACATCTTCCTCCCTCTGTCCTTACTACTTTCCACAGAGGAACGATTGTGAGCATCCTGTCATATTGCATTACAGTCTAGTTTGGAAGCATTGCTGCTTCAGACAGAAAGGCGGTGCAGAAAGCAGTGAGAATGGCAGAAAAGATTATTGGTACTTCCTTCTAGGGTCATAGCAAAGAACTGATGCTTGACCAGGGTCCACAGGATTGTCTGGGATGCTACACATCCTCTTCACGACTTGTTTTTCTTTGTTATCTTCTGGGAGGAGGCTTCGTGATATCTGAAGCAGAACATCCACATTTGGTCACAGTTTTGTTCCATACAGTATCAACTTTGTGAACTCCCAAGCTTCCTCTTTCTGCTATGTATTCAAGATGGACAGTGATTAACATTTTATATGTATTTATAGGTGTAGGTGTAGGACTATACATATGTATGTATACAGCATATCTATATGTGTGTTGTGTATATGTACACTTTTGAGAGCAGGCAACAGAATTTCATTTTTAATATACGGCAGTGTGTCCACAGGAAAAAAATGACAATAAAGGTTAATCTTATTATCACTTTTCCCTTTTTCATTCTCTCTTAAGTCCATTGTTCTGCAGACATCAGCCTAATATATCAGTGTTATTTAATTTAATCTTACTTTATTTCTGAACCAGGTATTTGGTCCAGTATATTTTTGGTCATTGTTGGGGAGATTCCTCCTGATAATGGGGCTGAGGGAGTAAATGTTCAACTGGGAATATCTAAGAAAATTGAGATGGTTTCTTTGTGCTGATTGTTTTTTTTTTAATCAAGTTTTTTAAATTCAATCTACACATATACATTAACAGTGTGGCATCAATACATCATACATTTTAGTTGAGACAAAATTAATAATACAAATCATATTAGTACACATATTTACATTAAATCATAATCCTTCATTGCTTATTTTCAACATTTTAATGCTCTCTCCTAAAGCCAATCACCATATCAGTTAAACTAGTAATTTCATTATTCAATTTCCTGTCCAATTTGTTTTTTTTTTTAATAAAAAATTCTCATTTGGCAAGCAGTATGGTTCCAGGGTTCACATCTCAATACAAACATGACCATAGTTACCTATTCATTTTATTTATTCAATTTCATATCACATTATCCTTACTAATATTAAATATTAAACTTATCCAATTCCAATTTATGTTATAACTTGTTTCATTTTTCTTAGGATATTCTCATATCTTATTTTACAATGTTATCTAAGATTTTCATCTCATTTCTATGTTCATTTCCCATATTACCTTTTTCTGCCACATTTGCAATTTTATCAATCCTTTTTTTATTAATTCAAAATTGTTCTCTCTGGTTAATAATTCAAGCTAGCCACCTTCATTCTACCTTAATACCAATCTCCCTATTTACTATGCAACATATATATATATATATATATATATATACATGTATGTATATATGTTTTTTAAAGTTTTCGCGGGTACTTACATGTGTGCTGTTCAGCTTCCTTCGGGTATTCTCCCACGTCATTGTAGTGCTTTTAAAGTTGTAGCAACATTTCAGCAGAATCTCATCTGCCATCATCAGGCTTCTGTATGGAGTTTGTATGTGGGTCAGGCTATCACAGGCATTGGTTATAAATTTGAGGCTAGCCTATTGCTGTGCCAGGATGTTTTTTTGTACATCCTGATTGGTTGGGAGTCTTGGTCGGTGTTTATTGGACTTGGAGTTTGTTTGATTGGTGTTTCTGGTTTCTTCTCTCTGTGTTGTGGCTTTGATTGGCTGGCAAAACTGTGTTCCTGTATTGGAAGCTTTCACTGCAGCTTGGCTTCACGTGAAAGGATGGCTTTTATCTATTAGGAAGCTAGGTTTCATCTGGGTGCCTGGTTGGGGTGTGTTTGAGCTGGAGGTATCAGAGGGAGTCTGTTTGTGCCCAGGTGTTTGCCTGGCTTGTGGTGTGGAGATCTTTCTATTTGAGAGTGCAGGCTTCCAAATGATTGACAGTCTGGTGGAATCATCTCTTCTATTCATGCTTTCAGGTCTTTTTTCAATCTCTGTGGCTTCTCTGATGATTCTGTGGCTGGGGTTTTCTATAGTGGCTAGGGTTTTGGTGCCATTGAAGTTGATGCTGTGACCTGTGGCTTTCATGTGTTGGACCATTGAGGAGGTGTGTTCTAGTTTTTTTACTGCATTTTTGTGTTCATCCAGGCAGGTACTTATTCTTCTATTGGTCTGTCCAATGTATGTGGCCGGGCATGATGCACAGGTAACTTCGTATATGCCTTGGTTTTCCAGGTCAATTTTGTCTTTGGGGTTTTTAAGGATGGCTGCTATTTTTTTGTCTGTTTTGAAGGCAGTCTTGATGTGATGCCTGTGTAGTATCTTACTGACTTTGTCTGTAGTACCTCTTATGTAGGGCAGGACAGCTGTTCCATAGATCTGTTGATCTTCTAGGTCTCTGTTATGTCTTGGTGTGTTTTTGTGGATTAAGCTGGTGATTTTGTTTTTGTGGAAGCCGTTGGCTGTCAATACTTTAGTCAGGGTGCATAGTTCAGTCTTTATATGTGTCTTGTCTGCCAGGCGTTTGGTTCTGGTGATTAGTGTTTTGGCATGGAATTTATGTGTGCTGGGTGGTGGTGGGATTGGGTATTGAGGTAGCGGTTGGTGTGTGTTTTCTTCTGGTATACAGTGTATCCTAATGTGCCATCTGTTTTTTTGTAGATTAGTACATCTAGGAATGGTAGTTGTTTGTTTATTTCCATTTCCATGGTGAACTTGATTTTGGGGTGTGTGCTGTTTAGGTGTGTTAGGAAATTGTTTAGGTTTTCTTTTCCATGTGGCCAAATCACAAATGTGTCATCGATGAAGCTTAGCCACAGTTTGGGTTTGTGGGTGGCATTAGCCAGGGCTCTGGATTCGAATTCTTCCATGAACAGGTTTGCAATGACGGGTGACAGTGGTGATCCCATAGGGGCTCCTTCAATTTGCTTGTATCTTTGTCCTTTTTATATGAAATATGTGTTGGTTAAGAAGTGTTCTGTTAGTTCCACGAGGTGTTTAACTGGTTGGTATTTATTTTTGATGATTTCAAGAGTTTCTTTTATCAGGACTTGAGTGAATAGTGAAACCACGTTGAAACTTACAAGCAGATCTTCTTGTTCCACGTGTAGATCTTTGATCATTTCTAAGAAGTGGTAAGAGTTTTGTACATATGAAGCTGCGGTTTCAGCATGGGGCTGTAGTTGTTTTGCTAAGTGTTTAGCTAGGTTTTGTA
>BLBF01000032.1:25084749-25153100 GCA_015471245.1 Laticauda colubrina
AGAGAAGAGAAGAGAAGAGAAGAGAAGAGAAGAGAAGAGAAGAGAAGAGAAGAGAAGAGAAGAGAAGAGAAGAGAAAGGTTTCTTGTCCTAATTTCATTGTTATGAGAATTTTAAAAAAAAAATACTTGTGAGGCAAACTGTCATGAAATGAGAGAGATGTAAGTGAGGTCTAAGCCAAAGCATTCAACAATTTTTAAAAGATGAAGGAAGGGCCTAACAACCAATGGGCACTCGCTGAATAGCCGTCACTATAAGATTTTCAACCCTATCTTTCCCTCCAAGGCAAGAAGTGACTTCTTTCTCAAAATAAATTCATATCTCATTTCAATGATATATGAGTAATGTTTTGTGGGTTGTGTACAAGCCTACTGGAGACAACAGGCTGAGTATTCTATTATCTGCCTTTGTTATTGTTCTTTTTTGGACTCAAGGGGAGGGGTGTGTTTTCTGAGCCCAGAAAATTTCATGGATGAAATAAGAACATTTACAAATATAAACGGAGGAGTTGCTGGCTATGATTGTCACATAAAACCCCAGGGAGAGGTTTTTAGCATTTTCAGAATTTATGGAAAGTTATCATAATTCTCTTTTAAAACACAAAGCTTGCTGGGGGCCAAGCAACTCTAATTTAAATCCAAATTGATAAAAAATAGTGTCAGCTGCAGAACAAAAAGTCCTTATTTTATCTTTATTTTCATGGCAACCAGAAAGTGGATTTGAGGTGAAACATCTGTTTTAATTTGGATTATATTATTTTCTCTTGCTGTTTTCCCTGAATATTTTTTGATTTTATTTCTTTTATTTTATATTGTGATATTAAAGCTTACATTAAAGTGTGTGCATCATATAATGATCTGCCATTTTTTTTCTCCTACACATCATAAAAGGGAGATAGGTCAAAATATAGATGACACCACTATCCCTAAGATTATTCCTGATATTATACTTATTCAATATACAAGTATATTATAAATCATAATCATATGCATCATACATTCAGTATTACAGAAGTAAAAAACTTATTTGGATTTTAAAAGAAAAAAATTCAACAAAAGGATTAGAGTCCTACTTCATGCTGCTAAAAAAATCACATGGATCTGAATTATCACATCCATTTCTATTTTCTTTCTTTTTCATGACATCAGTTCTACGAGGTAGCATTTGTATTATTGAAACCATAAAGTAAGAATAAAACTAAAGATATATGGTAAAGGATGGGGAAATGCCTCAAAATTGATTTTATTCCTTAAACTCCAATTGAATTTAAGATTAATTTGAATCTTGTTTTTGTTTGATTCCATACTATCATACTTGCTTCTGTACTGGATAGAGGAATTAGTTAATTTACTACTTCATTATTCAGTTGGGTTACCAATTGAAGGGCCAAGCTAGACATATATAGTGCATAGTTTATATTCCAATCTCACACTTGAACATTCTGTTCCTGTGTAAACTGATGATTTGCTTAGCTTTAAGGATTTTTAGGTTTTTTTCTGCTGGATCTGTAATGGAAATAAACTGAGAACTCAGTAGACAGAATTTCCTTTGATCTCTGCTTGCAATGGGATGATGAGAGTACCAAGTTAGAATAGTTTGAAAAAAAATCTGTCAGGCTCCTTGACAGAATTTAACTTAGGTCCAAGGATAGAGATAAAGGGTATGACAGAAGCCTGGAAAATTGGGATTAAACCCAGCACATCTGAAATCAAGGAACATTTTGTAAACAGAATGGCAGCATAAGCACTTTTCACCAGCCCTCAATGCAATCAACCTGGCATGTGTTTTTTTCCCTGCAGCTGGCATCATTTGTATCAAGGTGCCCTATGATGCCCTGCTGTCTGATTCTAATTAACAAATGCCTCCTTCCTCCAAATTTTCCATTAAAACTGTGAAAACAAAACTGAAAGTGAATTTTAGAATCTTGTATTTAAAGACACAAACTAGGTTATTTCCTTACACCTATCCAATGGTGACTGATAAGCAGAAAGACTGCGTGCTTGAATTATTTATAATTCAATATAATTATTAATTAATTATCTACAAATGCAAGAAGATTAGGTATGTCCAAAATTGCTAGAAGGCCACTTCACTAGCTGTACTAATGCAGAATCCTGTCTTGTCTGAAAACCTCCACATAAAAGGCATCTGTCTCTTAAAACAAAAGTTTAATACTTCTTTTACAATCAAATACAATACAGAGAAATTCTTTCTGTACTATTACCAAGGTTGTTTACAAGGAAAGAAATAAAACAATATCAGCTTAATTTCCAGAATAATTTCTGTTTTGCAAAATCATCTGGTGTTGCGAATGGTAATGTTAGTCACATAGGCAATTTCCCTTGTGGAAACCATGGCTGGATTTTCCAACAAAATTATTTTCCAGCCAAAAGAATGAGTTGCATAAGGAATTGAATACAGCTCAACTGTACCAAGTTTGACATCCCAACTGAAGGTTGTTGGAAATGGGACAGGTAATGATAATAATAAGGGCACTTGGTGCCACGTCTAAAAATTTTACAAAACACATCAAGAAATTGCTGCTTCCTGCAATAACAGTAGCAGAACTGCAAAAAAAAAAAAGTGCTACACAGAACATCGTATATTTCAAGAAGATGCTTGGTTGATCTTGGATGCTGATAGCAACCTGTATCAACCATCAGCAGCAGTCACCAGTGTTTGTGATACATTTTTAAATGTTCAGTTGACTGAGTTTCATATTTAATGAATAAAAGAGATAGATAATAATGATGATATTGTGGTCTCAAAAGAACAAGAGTAAAGATCTGAAACATAGCAAAGTCGAAAAGAAATTGCCTTGGTTTCGGATCAGGACCATAACTTCACACATTGCTTTTAAAATATCTTCAGAGAAACATGTGCTATCATGCGGACATTTTGCCTGATAGGGTTTAAAATGATCTTTTGTTTTGAGGTATCAGATGACAAGTTTCCTGGTGTCCTTTAGGAATGAGTGCATCTCCAAATGAGGATTTGATTATATTTTGATATAAAAAATGATTATGTTAACTGAATATTATGTGATAATTAAAACCATATTTCATGAGGTTTAATGATTATGTAACTGTCTGACATGGATCCCTTAAAATATCCATGAGGCCACAACAAAAATGTTCCCAATCAATAATTGGCACTTTCCTATTCATTTCCTACTAGAAACATTGCCATGTTTACTTAGGACATAGATTTCATTACCAACTAAAACCAGAGTGCACCTTCCCCCTATTCTCTCAAATGCAATCGTTTAGCATGATTTTTAGCCCCAGAATGGCCTTGTTAGAACTTATTAAAACCAAATGACTGAGTTTTGGAATGAAATGGAGGTTAAAAATAACAATCTTGTAGTTGCCCCCAAATTATCAAAATCCAAGTTTGTTTAAAGACATAATTTTTTGCTTAATATATTTAAAAATATTCATCATTGTGCTGGTTCTCTTTATTGATTTCCTGTTAATTTCAATCTCAATTCAAGGTGTTCTTCATGACTTGAAATCATAGTCTGAAGGAAAGCCTCTTCCTATCTGTTTCTATCACTTCTCTTCCTTCTTCTCCCTTGCTATGACTAGCTGAGGGCCAATCCTTTGGCTTTCTTGAGACTTAGAAACAAAAAAATGAAAGTGAAAAAAAGTTGTTCAAGGCTAGATACTGGGGTACTGGGATGAAGAATGACAATAATTCCCAAATATTTTCCTTTACATAATTATTATTATCCCCTGTTGTTTCTGCTAGTAGGTAAGTTTAAGAAGAAACCAGAGGAGTAATAATGAGCTCACAGAATAATGGGAAGGCAGTATAAAGTATAAAACTGCATTTAAAAGAAATGATCTCTTTCTGAAATTTCAGAAAACTTGGAAAATATTCCCAGTTTCCTAAGGATTTTCTGAAATGCCCAAATAAAAACTACCTGTGAACTTTTCATATCACTCCCCTTGAACCATTATTACTCTTGATATTCATCAAATGTTACCATTCCTTTAAATTAGGAAATATTTTCACAACTGTATGTTACCCGCACATAACTTAGAAAAACCTACCAGATCACAATATGATGGTCCAGCTTCTATAATCAGAATATTCTGCATAATATTTAACCTGCCCTGCAGGTAACAGAAGTGGGCCAGCTACCCTTAAGCAGAATAGAAGACTCTGATCAATTATCCACTGTTAAAATAAGATTAGCTGCCCATTCAATCAAATTTTATTTGTGGAATGTAAAAATACAATAAGGCTTTTGCTTCATGAAGCAAAACATCTTGAACAAACCCATCCACTTTTTCACAACTTTACCTTCAGCATCCTATGGAGCCATAAAGCTATTGTTAATATGTGTGATGTAGAACATTCATTCAAAGACTCTTCAGTAAACTTAGCAAGCTGGTGGAATAAAAAGACAGATTTCCTTGCCCTGCTACCAACTCATCAGAAGTGTATCAGGGCAGAAGCATATGGACAATTCTTGGAGCAGAGAAAGCTTTAGATTCTATTATATGACCACTGACATCTATCTGCAGAGAGACAGGGCACAAATCATAAAGAATACATTTATAACAGAAGGGGAGAGGAAGGCAGCAAGGGAAGATAGAAACCAGATGCAGCTGTAGCAATGTGCATATTTGTGTATTCAGCAAATTGCTGAATCATGGTATACCAAATTCCACTGAAAGGACAGTACACTAAAGGCTACAGTCACATTTCAAACATATTCTAGTTTTCCTATTTTGGCATTGGATATTGTAGAATGTGAAACCTGAGTTTGAAAAGAGGTGAAACATACATAAATATTCTTGCAGGATAAGCAGTGTTATGCAAAGCCCAGAAGAGATGTAAGAATGGATGCTGTTGCCCTTAACTTTTTAATTTGCAGCTCAGTATTCAATGCATATATTATAGGAATCCCCATGACTTTCAACTACATTTCTTATTCAGTGCTGGGTTTTGAATGACCTGATCTTGAATTTGCTGTACTGCTGCTGTATTAGCAACCTATCTAAAGTTTGTTTAGATTTGGCTACAGTTTTGAATTCATGTATTTTTCTTTCTGAGGGGTTAGCGGCTCACATCAAGGAACATGTGCACAGATTAAATAACAGAACAAAGAAGGATCATTTTGATGCAATTGTATAATCACAGCAGGATTTTGTTTTGTGCTGATGTAATCACTGTTCCTTTTGCTGATGTTATTAGGCAACTTTTATGAAATAAAAAAATTAAACTATATCAAAATCTACATGCCTTCTTGAACCACTCTACAATGTATGTGGCCAGAATTAGAGGTAAAAGATTAAACTAATTAATTACAGTAATAATTTCTGAAAACTAAAAATTCAACTAGCACTTCTTCCTTCTCATTACCTTACTCAGCTCAACTCAGGATGCAGAGAGGGTTACTAGTGGAGATATCAGAGGGGGTACAAAATGGGAAGTTGGAAAGTTGTGTCTATTGGAGGTTCAAAAATTCGATGTGTGCATGTAGGCATGGCTGAGAATGGGAAGAAGATTTTACTAATAAGTAGTGTAGTAAGTTTATAAGGAATAAAGGAGAATATCTGCAGGTCAAGGTTTACATGAGAGGGTCTTTACTACTCTTTATACAACATATTCCAACAAAAGGGATATCCATGCAACTTTATCAAAAAGTCCCTGACCACACAACCCTATACAATGCAACCAACCTAACCCTAAGAAGAATTACATTGCCACACATAAAAAATATTTCAAAAACTATCAACAGACTACTATAACCACATGGAATCAGCAAACTACATAAGCCAACTAAAGCCCTTCAAAACATCACAAGCAGACCAAAATACCCAAGAGCCCCAGAGGAAAAAGAAACCAGGAGTCCTTTCCAACCTACAGTGTAAGGACTGCAATAATCACTATATAGCACAAATATTGTCACAAACCACGGTCATCTCCATCTTCAAAAAGGGAGACCTTAGCTTAGTTGAAAATTACAGACCAATCTCTTTATGCTGCGTCACCTGTAAAGTCATGGAATCAATTATTAACCAATCCATTATCCTCCACCTAGAGACAAAACCTACTCTCTAATAAACAATTTAGTTTCAGGAAAAAAAACTATCCTGTAATCTGCAACTCTTACACTGCAAAAACATATGGACTACACAGTTCAATCAATTGATGCAATTTACATAGTCTTCTGTAAAGCCTTTGATTCAGTGGGACACAACAAACTACTCCTAAAACTAAAATCTTACGGTATCTCTGGATACCTGCATAACTGGATAGAAGCATTCCTGTCAAACAGACAACAAATGTCCTATCAAATTCTGTACCTGTCAACAGTGGTGTCCCCCAAGGCAATGTTCGAGGACCAACTCTTTTCATAGTCTACATAAATGACCTCTGTGATCATATTATGAGCAACTGTGTTCTCTTCGCTGATGATGTCAAATTATTCAACATCACAGACAATACTACCACCCTCCAAAAAGACCTTGACTATGTATCAGAATGGTCAATCAAATGGCAACTTCAAATCTCAACAAATAAATGCTCTGTCTTACATATTGGCAAAAAAATAAATCAGAAAATAAAATACAGGCTGAATAGTCAAGACCTTGTTGATGATCCAAACTCTGTCAAGAATCTTGGAGTACTCATCTCTAATGATTTAAGTGCTAGAGCCCACTGTCTCTACATAGCCAAAAGGTATTAAGAGTTGTTAACCTAATCTTATGTTGCTTTTTCTCTGGTAATATTACACTACTAACTAGAGTATACAAAACATTTGCTAGACCAATACTCAAATACAGCTCATCAGTCTGGAACTCACATTATGATCTGATATTAACACAGTTGAGAAAGTCCAGAAATATTTCATGAGAAGAATTCTCCACTCCTCTACTCGTTGCAGAATACCTTATGCCACCAGACTTGAAATTCTAGACATAGAAAACCTAGAACTATGCCACCTTCAATCCGATCTAAGTATAGTATATAAAATCATACATTGCAATGTCCTACCTGTCATTGAATACTTCAGCTTCAACCATAACAACACAAGATCATACAATAGATACAAACGGTTTATCGCACCAAACTTGATTGCAGGAAATACGATTTCAGCAACAGAGTGGTCAATGTCTGGAATACTCTGCCTGACTCTGTGGTTTCTTCCCCAAACCCCAAAAACTTTAACCTTAGACTGTCTACTATTGACCTCACCACTTTCCTAAGGAGTCTGTAGGAGGCATGCATAAGTTCACCAGTGTGCCTACCGTCCCTGTCCTATTGTTTCTTTTATTTTTCTCATATGTATCCATGTATTCATAACTATGTTTTTACTTATTCCTATTAACTTGTAAGCAATTGACAAACCAAATAAATTAATAAACGAACGAACGAATGAACGAATGAATAAGCATAAGAGTGGCAGAATGCATCCACGAACACCAATTAGCAATCAGAAACATGATGAAAATTATTTAGTTTCACAACGCATAGACAGATTTAACTATAGCTTCAATTGATCATCCTAGACCAAGTCAAGTCCCAAAATTCCAGGGAATTTCTAGAAGCCTGGCGCTATGACAAACCAGCCATCAATAGACATTAACACAGAGACATTATAGACTGTCACACAGATTAATAGACTGACACACAGACATTAACAACATCTACAGACTATGCAAAACAGACTATCACCCACCCCAAAAAGGAACAAAAAAGACCAAAGCACCTCTCCACAAGCAAGCAGCAACCAGATCAGCATAGATTTAACTCCAACATTAACTTCAGACCAACAACCAAGTAAACAATGCTCTGATCATGAAACTGCCAAAGAAACCAACAGCAAACAGCCCAACCAAAGAAATCCTAAGACCACCTCCATCAACACTGACAGGCAAGCCACTAGAACAGGGCCAGGGCGCCAGATCCAGCTCACAGGATGGTTAGATCTGGCCCGTGGTCCCACCCTGGAAACAGTGAAGGACTGGCCCACAGTGCCTCTGCCAGCAAAAACAGAGCTTGTGAGGGCTATGGGCAGCACTCCTGAGCTCTCTTTTCACTGGCAAAGGGTTGTAGGAGGCCATCACAGGTCAAAATGGAGCTTGGGAACCCGTTTTCATTGGCAGAGTGCTCAGACCGCCACAGGCACCCCTAACACGATGATGTTGAACTGGCCATGCCCACCCTGGCTACGCCTACCCTGGCCCCCTGAGGTCAAACACAACCCTTATGTGGCCCTCAATGAAATAGAGTTTGACACCCCTGCACTCGAATACAAAACTGACAGCAAACAGCACTCTTTACTAGCACAGATGATGTTACCTAGCTTGGGTAATGAAACACCTGCAAGATAAAAAAGAAGCTGATGGACTATTCAGGGATCTAATCAATTTACACATTCCTGAACAATAACAGGAAGCCATCTCCTTGTGATTATTTGTAGCTGGCGCTTTAGCTTTTGTCCCATTTGAAATTTGCAGCATTTTTAACTGCATCCCACTTGCTGGGGCAAATTGATCCTTTTCCTTAGCATGTATGTGATTTCCTGAATACCAAAAGAAAGTGGGATCAAGAAGTCTAAACAAGGTTCTGATCCACATTCATCTTTATGCCTCTATTTTCCATAATGTGTGTGAGAGTGAGCGTACATGCACATGCCTGGAAAGTTATAATGAAGGAAATGACCTCAGATTCAGCAGGCAGAATGATAGAAAAGAGAACACAAAGACAGTCCTTCACTCTTTATTTGTATTTTCTCCACCCTTGTGGTCAGGAGATCCTAACATGCTGAAGTCTCTACATCAGTGGACTACAGTTTCAAAGGCAGGAAGGAGAGCCAATGGCGGTGGCTTACTTGGTTGGGGAATAATATGTTAAAATCATTTGTGAGCATTTCTGTTTATTCTTCTTAATATCTTTTGATAGTTATCCCTCATCCAGAAAAACAATGCAGCAGCTGAGCAGTTTCAAACTTTACATGCCAAAATTGTTCTTCTGAACTATCTATAAATTCTCCTGGAGAACTGTATCATTTAACTTTCCATGGTTTAAAAGGAGACTTAGTTGAAAGATTCTTATAATGATTTGCAAAGTTAATGAAAAGTTTTATTTCACCACATGAATCTTTGACTTTATCACTGGTTTGAATCCTTCAGAGTTCAGGGGAACTTGGCTTTAATGTTGCAGTCATGGTTTATATTCAGATCACAGCTCTTTAAAATGGAACAATGGGTAATAACTGAGACCTATTTTGGCAACATTTTGAGATGAAGTCGCTCAAAGAAGGCAAACTGGAAGGTGATGGAAAAGGAAACAGAAAAGGGATGGTTATAAAATCCATTAATATTCCAAACTTCTGACAACCAAGGAATTATTTTTCAATCATGGGAATATTTTTAATGACTTATTTTCATTTCCAGATAATATGGGAATGATGTTGCAGATATATTGTAAGGCCTTTTACCATAACCACGAGAACTATAAACTTAATTAAAAGGAAAAACGTAGGAGAACAAAAGATAATGACCCCCATGATATTAAGCCTTAAACTGGAGGGAAACAGGTTCTAGTATTTGAGTTCTAGATAAGTTGCAGAAAATCCATAGACATGTAACACAAGTCATGAATAAATCCATAGACATATAATACAAGTCATGACTGTCACAATGCATTTTTAGACTCAGAGAATTTTACAATTAGAGAGTATGTTTATTATTATGTCATTATTATTTGCCAAGGCAATGTTTCATGATTACAGAAACAGAAAGATTGGTTTTGTATTATCTCATTATCTTACCACACATATTCTAGTCTGTGTATCTGCATGCTGTATAAACAAACCAGACCTCATAGCATGGTAACAATAAGAGCCCCATTTATCAAAGTATGCTTTGATAAATGCAGACTTTCTGATTTAACACAGAAGATTTAACACAGAAGAATTAAGGGACTTAAACACTAAAAATTTTACTGAAAGCTGAAAGTAAGAGACAGGCTCTTCCCTGGGAAATATAGGCCTGCCTGCTCATGAATGCTAGACTTCAATTTTGCATGCATCAGGTTTGACTGACCACTAGGACAAATAAAGATATGACTGACAGATAATTAGAGCTGTCTGCCTTTACATCTCTTCATGTAGCAATGCCTCCCATTGGTTACACTGATATTCACAGAGCTTTCATCACTTCCTTCCTCTCTCACTTCAGCTTTCTTTCTTTTCTGATTCCGCTCTTCGTAATTTGAATACTTAGCTGACTTTCCTACTTTCTGTAATGGAGGATATCCCACCATAGGATTTTACTGTAGATAGATTCAAATAATTAGGCTTTCCTGTCACCATCTTATTTGGTAAATAAAGCTTGTGCAACTTTTATTTTCTTTCGTGCAAGAACCAACTTTAAGAATATTTGATTTCTAACCTAAGTGTTTCTCTCGCTACACTTTTTTTGCACAGTATAAACATAGCTGCAATCTAACAACGAACCAAGTGGCTCTCAGAATCTGATCTGACTTCCTTTGATAATCTTGAGGGCTGAACTATTTGAATCAAGGAAGAACTTGAGTGGAAATACAGTATATTAAACCTGCTAATTATGAATTTCATCAACACGACAGTGAAGAAACAGAATGTACTTTATATAACTTGGCAAGTTTAACATGTCCTGCATGAAATGATAATTATTAAAAATTATAGCACACTTCCCTTCTAGTGATCCTGCTGAGGTCTGTGTGAATTTCCAGTAATACAGCTCAAGCTATTTTACTTCATCTTTTTGATGAGCTTCTTCACAGTATTAACTTTTAATACTTATATTATTATAAGTATTAAGTTATAACCCTCTGGCAAACTTTGTACTTTGAATGCATTAGCTATCCAAGTTAACAAATTGCTTATTGTAGAGGGTTGCTTGAGCTATTCGTCAGCTGCACTCTAAACTAAATCCTTTCATAGCAGCTTACTTAAATTTAAAACAAGGATTAAATCAATGCGAAATCATGGAAAATAAGCTGTAAAGAAAGTTTGATTGTAACTAAGAATTTCCCAGAGGGGATCTCACAAGACTTAAAAGACATAATGGCTTGTAATGCCATTCATCAATAAATCTTAATTATTTTACCTTCCCTCAGAATTACCCCTTTATAATTCATTCATTCTTTTGGGGAAACATTGCAAATCAAACAACCAGGAAAACTGAAGCAAATTAAAAGCACCTTTATTTTTATTTTTTAAAAATGGTACTCCTTGGATACTTCTTCAAAAAGAAAAAAAGGCACTTGGGTAGAAACAATTCATTTAATTACTTTTCCTGTAATTAACGAAGAATAGCCAAACAATTCATCTTAAACATGTGCACTTGCATATTACATAAGATTTTTTTTTACCTTGGGAGCAGACAAGAATTGGTTTTAACCAGCAAGAGACTATGGCAATCATGGCTGGAATTTACCTTAGAATATTTATCCATATCCAATTCAATTCCTGCTTCTCTCTAAATAATTGGATTGCTTCATATTTCTCCTTCTAGTAACCAAGTTCCTCGATTTTCCCCCCTTGGTAATATTTTTTATTTATATATAAATACTTTGAAAACAGTGTATTGTCCAGGCACTTCATTTTACCAAAAAAGCAACAGGTATACTGATAGTGCAGTGTTCTCATTTTTCCAATATTGTGCAAATACAATTCTTGCTGCTGTCAATATATTTAGCATTAAGTATATAGTCCCTTTCTAGTATTATATCTACCAAAAGTATTTCTGGCTTTAAATTTATATGCTGCTTAATCATCATTTCCAATCATGTGTGTATTTTTATCCAGTATTTTCTTGCCTTCATATATGTCCACCACATATGATAAATACCTGGCATCCAAATTCCTCCCTGATTCATTAGATTTCACCCTGGTGCTCAATTTTGTTTCCAATATATTGCCACAGAAGCCTCCAAGTGTTAGATTGCTGAGAAAATTTGGATGGTTAACTCAAAATGGCCCAGGGAGCTTTGGTAGTTGAGGCTGAAGTGGCTCTGTCCAATCCTAATCCAATTCAAAACATCCATGGTAACATAGGTTACATAATTAGTGATATGGTTAGAATCTCAAATAAGCCATACCTCTTTAAGATTCTTTCTTCCTTTTGGTAAAACTTTTCTTCTGGAGATCTCAACTCTATGGGAGAATTTGGACAATTACGCTGGGCAAAATCTGCCGTGAATTAATTTCATGGATCACTAGTCTTGCATTTTTAAGGCAGTCATCTTGCTTTTCACTGAATCACTTCTTTGACTGATTATATATATTTCATGTCAGCATGCTTTGAGTTAAATATTGTTCTTATCAAGCAAGACCCAAGTTGCTGCTCTTTGTGTTAAGAAAGAGGGAGAGGACTGGGAGGATCTATCCGATAAAAGAGCCATGATTGCAATCAAACTGTTTTTGATGTGTGCAGCTGAGCTGCTATGCTTATTATTCTTATAAGTTCCCAAGGGCAGTATGAGAATGGGGGTGGTCTCTGTGGTTAGAAATCTTAGCCTGTTAAATGAAACAAAATCTCTTATCAACAGAAAGCCAGGTCTCAGTTGGAAACAAAATTTTATTTCAACTTTGCAGGAATGAATGATGGGCTTAATGGGTGACAAGAAAAAAGGCAAGTACCTTCTGTGAAGAATATGCAATTTAGGTTTCAAAACTGGGCCTACTGAATTGGGAATATCATAACAAAATAGAGGTGGTACAAAATCTTCTGGATAAAGCCAAAGCCTGTGGCTTTATTGACTCAGATGATGCCTGTGATATTTAAGACTCAAATAGTGCAGAACTGCAAAATTGCAGACATACAGATTTTAACAGGCAATAATGTAGTGTACAAATTGCATAATAATATCTCATTTCTGTTTACAAGGCAAAGTATTATTTGTTTAACCATGCTGATGGTTGCAGATTAATTAATTCAAGATAAAATAGATTAAGTGCGTAGAGATTATAGATTTAACCAGGAAAATGAACCCAAGTTCCTTAATGAATCTTGACTTAACATTCCTGTTTTCAATTATGATGTATGGTTTTTATAAATGGCAATATATGCCTGCAAAAAACCTTGACATGTTGCTGTCATGTCACGCACTTACATTTTATTAATATAATTAAGATTCTATATCAATTCTGCATCAGTTCTGCTTTGGCAATAATTGTTTTCTTTACCATTTAAGTTTTTTCATGTTTGTTTACTGTTGCTTTGGAATTATGATAAATTACTTATAAATTGTCCACAGTTAATTTGCGCTGCTTCTTTGAAGAGGAATAGCTTGCATTATTGTTTTAATTTCATTATTTTTCTTTGACATTATAATAGAGGGGATTTCTTTAAGGAAAAGGATCAAGTAAAAAGTAATCTATTAAATCAATTTTTTCCAACTCCTCTCAGTTTGTAATTAATTAAATGCAATAATTTTAGAAAACAAAGAACAATGAAAAGTTGAAGCTGAAAATACATTCTAATTAATGTTGAAGGGGTCCTTCATGAACCAGATGGATTTGTGAGTGAATATATATTGGGCCTGTAAGGAATAGTAGGTATGAGAAGTTGGCCATTATAGAATACACAGAACTCTCTATATAAAAAGAAAGTTCTTCTGCCAAAAGCACCTCATGGTTGCTATGCTGGAAGCCACTTCTAGCAACATTGCCAAAAATGGGCAGTCTGAGAGCTTCAAGGAGTGAACATAAAAATATCCCAGATGGGAAATGGAATTTATTCATTCCTGAGCAATGGTATTCTTAATTGTTTTTATGGAGAGAGAAATTGGGAGCAGGGAATGCCACTGCTTATGGTACTGGTTGACTCCAGGTGATTAGAAAATGGCAGTGCTACAAATTTCCAAATTTGAATACTATGTAAGAGGTTTGGCTTAGAGGCTGCTATTGGGCTCAGCTTTTGGAGCTTGGGGGGAGGGTTTAACACACCAAAATGGTGCATTTATAAGATCATTGGAACTCCTGAATTATTCTTCCAAAACAGGGGGTTGATATTGTTGTGTATGGAACTTGGTAGGCTCCAAGTTCCCCATTCTGATTGGCCGAAAAGGCTGTCCTCGGATTGGCCACTAGAGAACCAATCCGATTGGTCCACTTGACGGCGAGAACACTTAAAGTGGTGTCATTGGCCACAAGCCGCGGGCAAGCCGCTATAAGAAGGGCTGTCACGGCTTAGGTTCTTGTTCTGTTCCCATTGCTTTACTGTTCTAAATAAAAGAGTTGTTGTTGGAACCCGGTCTTGTGCAACTTATTTCCGGATGGAACACTGGCGACGAAGGTGGGATCATTACAGAAGAGCAAGACCAAAGCACGCGGCAATCTGAACCGAGCAAGAGAGATGGTCGGTAACAACGTGTTGCCCGCATCATTCAATTCGGATGAGGAGGATTGGGAATCATGTATCGATCACTTTCTTATATTTTTAGAAAGCAACAAGCTGCAGGAGATATCTGACCAAAGGAAGAGGGCTGTCTTCCTTAAGGCCCTGTCCCACTGCACTTACAGATGCAAAGAGGATGTAAAACATGAAAAAAAAGCTTGCCATCCATTGGAAAATGATATGCATCCGTTGTGTATTCACTGCATACGTGTTTCATATGCTCTATCCCTTGAGCATCCGTCCGCTGAGATTTCATCCGCGCAAGAAGTTTTGAGCTGCACAAAACTTTGTGAACGGATGAACTTTCCGGTGCATACGATGTACATCCGCAACATATACAGGCAACAAATGTTCTATGTTCGTTATCATCCATTAAATGTCCGCTGTATCCTCTCTGCATCCTCTGGCCATCCCCTCAACTCACATCCTCTGCAGCTGAAAATGGAAAGAGGGAGGAAACAAAAGGTGCACGGAACGTCGACACAGCGTTAGTAGCACGGAAATAGAAAGGATGTAAGCGTATGCATCTCGTATATAAAGGATTAAAATGGACAAAACGTTTGTATATGGGATGTATCTCGGATATTTAGGATGTCTGCAGTATGTCTAGAGTATGTAGAAGGACACCAAGAGGACTACTGATATTTCTTATAAAAAGGGGGAGAACATCATCTGGATCTCAGTATGAGTCCAGCAGCTGTGGTTTACAGACCTCTTCACCCTTGGTCTTGGTCTTCCACATCATCAATTGTTCTCCACCCTGGATCATGACACAATCCGTATGGTAGCTGCGATCATTCATCACCAGAACCAAAACCTGTTCAGACTGTTTCACCTTTAATACAGAAGGAGAAGAAGGAGATGTCCAAGAGCTGTGTGGGTCCGAGGATGGATCATGAGAAGAATGGAGTTTGGACTGTATGACCAGTTGATGGTGGAGCTGAGGAATGAAGACCCTCGTGCATTCCATCACTTCATGAGGATGCCACCAGCCATGTTTGACAAACTTGTAGAGCGTCTGAGACCCAGGTTGACCAAGCCAAGCACCAACTTCCATCCCAACCTGGACCCGGGACTGAAGGTGGCACTGACTCTACACCACCTGGCCGCTGGAACCACATACAGAAACATGCAGTATGCCTGGAGGATGCCACACAATAGCATCAGCAAAGTGGTCAGAGAAGTGGTGCAGGCCATCATCGAAGAATATGTGGAGGAGCTCCTCAAGTGCCCCACCACCGAACAAGGCTGGAGGAAACTTGCAGAAGAGTGGTGTCAGAGGTGAAACTTTCCCCACACCATTGGAGCCATAGATGGGAAGCACGTGGTCTGCAAAGCTCCAGCCAACTCAGGGTCCACATATTTCAACTACAAGGGCTTCTTCAGTATCATCCTCTTTGCCATGGTTGATGCTGACTACAAGTTCATGTACATTGATGCTTCAGGCAATGGGTCAGCTTCAGATGGCCAGGTATAGAACACTAGTGACCTCAAGGATGGGCTGGAACGTAACTTCATCATGGGTTTTCCAGATCCAGACCCCCTAACTAATAACACACAAGATGTGCCCTACTTCATCATTGGTGATGACGCCTTCTCCCTCAGAACCTACCTCATGAAGCCGTACAGTTCAAGAAACCTCTCCCATGAAGAGAGGATCTTCAGCTACACTGTGGATGTACAAGGCCCCAACAGAGCTTCACGTGAAAGGAAGAAGCAGCGCAACCTACTGAGACACTGGTGCAACTCCCCAGCTGGAGCAGTGGAATGGCAAGACAGGATGATAGATGATTAATGGATGCTTCCTTGAGCCTGTTGCATAACACTGATGAGATTGTGCCATGCATATTGAGTAGTCCTACAATGAATAGGGCATTAATAAAGAGCTTTGTTTATTTTAAAATGTGTTGATCAATGAATAAATTGTTATTGATAAGAAAGGTCCATATGTGTGGCAGCTGGGATGGGGGACCATACAGTCTCACGATGCTTACACTGGAGGTTTATCTATCCCACAACTATCCTTATCTATCCCACAAGCATGCAAAGGCTTAACCATTTGTTAAAAGTTTTCACCAACACTTTACTAAGGTAAAAAAATGAATCAAGTGTCTTAAGCAAAGATAACCTTTATTAACTGTCTTAGGTAAACTTTATGACTTTATTAAATAAGCAAAATGAACCAAGTACACTGAATTAAGTGTCTTAAGCAAAGATAACCTTTATTAACTGTCTTAGGTAAACTTTATGACTTTATTAAAAAAGCAAAATGAACCAAGTAAAGTGTCTTAAGCAAAGATAAACTGAACAAGTACAACTCAATCTCTGACACTATTCTCAGTCACTCTGAGTCATGTCCATGGTCTCAGCTGTTAAGCGGGCAGGGACTGTGGAGGTGGCTGTGGCTTGAGTGCTGGTCTGAGGCACCATTGGAGTGCTTGGCCCCGAGAGTACAACAGGGGATGGTGTGTTCAGGAAGCTGTCCAAGAGCTGACTCAGTCCCGTGAGGTTGAGAGGCCCTTCATCAAGGACTTGAGATGTCAGACCCAAAACTGATGACAGATTGTCCATTGACGGGCTTGGCTGTGGGGTGGAGGAAGGGTTGGGAGGAGTGTAGTGGGGCTGACTGGTCTGCAGCTGGGTGAGGACTGGATCTGTGGCATCCGATGAACCTGGGCCTGAACTGGGAAGTTCTGCTTCTGCTGTGGGAAGTCCTGGTAGTTGTAGCCTTGGTAGGTGAGGGCCATGTTGAAAGCCATGGAAGGGCTGTGACATTGCCTGGGGTGGAGGAGCAGACCTGGACTGGGTAGGAGCAGCTTCAGCTGGGCCTTGAGGGTTGTGCAGAAGTGCTGTGATCTTCTCCTTCATCACCTGGTACTGGGCCTCGGGCAGGTCCCTGAAGGTGCAACTCACGTAGGTGATGAAGGTGTGGCGGCCCGAGGATCCTCTGTCCAAGTGGACCAGCTGAGAGAGAAGTTCTGTGCTGGTCTTCATTGTGTCCCTGATCTCCAATAGGACACTGTGGTTCTGGCCCTCCAGTCTGCCTCTCTGCCTGCATCATGTGGAGCTGGGGGTGGGGGTGGGTTGGCCTCTGGTGGCTGCTGCTTCTTCCTCCATTTGTGACAGGGGATCCTCTAAGTCTGCCAGCCTGGGGAGTGCAGCTGTTGGGGGGGTCTCTGCCGTGGGGCCCTCTGAAGACACCTGCCTGGACAGGCTCGCTGGCTCCTGGCTGGAAGAGGACTGGCTGTCTGTGGGCTGTCTGAGGGAGAGGGGTGTCAGAGGGGCTGCTCCTCGGTGGTGGACCTCACCCTCCAGGAAACTACAGTTGGCCATCACGTACATCTCCTGGTCAGTGAGCTTGACAGCGGCCTGTGGGGATTTCTTGAGGTGTAGCTTGCCATACCAGGTGTGCATGTGCTTCCACCATCCCAGTAGTTCTGAAGTGTACCCCAGGCCCTCTGCCTTGTCTCTCCAAGCTGCCTGCTTCTTCTTGGTGTTGCGATAGAGTCTTTGGCCCTTTCTCCAGATTTACTCGTTCTCCCTCAGCCATTCCAGCACCTCATCCTCATGGTCCTCGGAAACGGTGTACTGTTTCCTTTCTCTCTTCTCCTTCCCTTGCCTTTTCCTCCCTCTGGCAGGGGCTTCAACAGGACCTTCAGGGGCTTAAGCAGCAGGGCCTTCAGGGGCTTGAGCAGCAGGGCCTTCAGGGGCTTGAGCAGCAGGGTCTTCAGGGACTTGAGGGCCTTGGGGCTGGTCCACCACAGCAGCAGCAGCAGCAGCAGCAGCAGGTTCAGAGTCAGTGCCAGGGGTTGGAATGCTGGTTCTGGCCTTCTTGGCAGGGCTGGAACGTATAGGCATGGGCTTCCTCTTTTTCCCTGATTGACGAACCGTGGTTTTCCTGCTAGATGTATGTGGCAGCACGTCTTTCCCCTGAATGCTGACTGCATGCATGCTGCATCCTTTTATATCCACAGAGCTGATGGAATTCATACTCCCCGCATGCGCAGTGAATGCTTTGCATCCAATATACATCTGTGCGGCATCCGCTTTGCTTCCTATAGGCGTCCATGATGCATCCGCTTCGTCCGCTATGCATCCGCCCCTTCCGCTATGCGTCTGCTTCACAATTCTCCCCCGGAACCCCTTCGGATGTGTCATCTGCTTCCATCTGCTTTCATCCACTAGGCTTACTATGAACATCCACTTAACATCCCCGCTACGTACTACCCACATCCGTTCTTTTCCGTTCTTTTCCATTCTTTTCTGTTCTGTTTTTGCAAATTTTCACCACTTTTTGGAGAGGATTACAACAGATGGAGCCACCCCTGAAATTTTGCTCATCCGCTGTGTCCTTTATGCATACGTTTTGCGTCCATCGGCCAGTGGGACCTAGCCTTTAAACACTGCGGTCCGGCTGTTTTTCAAATGGTGAAGGCACTAGCCAAACCAAGATATGTCAAACAGATGACTTGGCCCAAGCTGAACAGAATGTTCTGAGAATATTACGCACCTGTGGTCTCCAACTTGATAAAAAGACACGAGTTCTACAAGAGAGACCAAAGAGATGATGAAACCGTTGCAGATTTTGTAGCCACCCTGAGACACATCGGAGAGCCTGCGAGTTCCAGAACATGGATGAGGCCATGAGGGACCACGTGGTCCTCAGGTTGAAGGACACTACACTTCAGAGTAAGCTGCTGAATAGACCCAACATAACCGCAGCCGAGACTATTGTAGAAGCCACCACCGCTGAAGCAGGAAAGGAATCCGCAGCCTCCATGTGCCAGATGAATTCGATTCCAGACCCATCAAACCAAGCCAGAGATAAGAAGGCAGAGGGAAGCAAGAAACAGCCCACAGCAACCACCCACTATGAAGATCTCGAGTCCCAGAGCGACACTGAGGACGAAAATAAAGGTGTCCATAGACTTCAATCAGTTAAGAAATGGTGGGAAAAGAGAAGAAACAGGCGGGAGTTTCAGTGTGCTGGATGCGGAAGCAACCACCCGCGATCTGAATGCAGGTTCTGAGATGCAATCTGTAGGGCTTGTAACAAACAGGGGCACATCGAAAGGGTTTGCTGAAACAAAAAGAGCTATAGTTCTAAAAGTCGCGGCAGCATCCCCCCCAGAAATGAAGAGAGACAAGCCGGAAGCAGATGGAACTAAAGGAAAAGAACCAGTGAAAGAGAGGAAATGCATCAGACGGTAACCATTGGAAATGCCAGGGCAGAAAATGGGAAAAGGTCCGAATAGAGGTGAACATCGAGGGTAAGCCTTGTGAGATGGAGGTCGACTCCGGGTCCTTTTTATCTATGGTATCCTGGAACACCATCCGGCACCTGATAACGGACATCAAACAAACAGAACTACAAAAACAAAGACTAATTTTAAAAGACTACCATGGATTCTGGTAGTGGGCCTTGGACATTTTTTCATCGAATTTAAAAATCATGCCGAAATTTTGCCTCTGACCATCGTCAACCATGATCGCCCTAGTCTGCTAGGGATTGAATGGTTCGCGCCCCTGGGGATCGGGATGACCGGGATAAACCGCATTGCCACAGCAAACTAGGAAGAGAGCCTGTTACAAGAATTCCAAGATGTTTTCAACGGGACCCTAGGCAAGTACAAGGGGACCCCAATTTCGTTTAGCCTAGATCCAAAAATAGCCCCCATCCGGTTAAAAGCCAGACATGTCCCTTTTGCCTTAAAACCAAAAATTGATGAACAATTAAACAAATTAATAGCACAAGGGGTGTTAGAGCCAATCGACCATGCCAGGTGGGAAAAACCCATCGTGACTCCCGTAAAACCAGATGGGTCAGTGCGCATCTGCAGAGACTATAATGCTACCCTAAACCATGCTTTCCAACAAAGCGCATACCCAGTACCGGTAGTGCAACACTTACTGCACTCCCTAGGGGGAGGAAAGGTTACCTTAAGGTAAAGCGAGAAAAATGCAATTTAGCAACCAACCATGTCGAGTTTCTGGGCTACCTAAAAGATGAACAAGGGATACACCACACCAAAAAAAGATAAATGCAATCAAAGACACACCTAGACCGAGGAACAAAACTGACCTTCAAGCATCCTGCCCCATAAGGCAACCATAGCAGAATCTTTACATCGGTTGTTAGACAAAAAAAACTATCTGAAAATGGGGCCACCAGGAACAGGCAGCATTTCAAGGTATCAAAGACTTATTAACATCTAACACCATTTTAATCCAGTATAGCAACACCCTGCCTTTGACGGTCACCTGTGATGCATCACCTTTTGGAATTGGCGCCATCCTGAGCCACAAGCTACAAGATGGCAGAGAAGCACCAGTCGCTTTCTATTCAAAAACGCTTTCCAAATCAGAACGCAGTACAGCCAACTCGACCAAGAAGCCCACACAATCATCTCTGGAGTCAAAAGATTCCATGAGTACCTTTATGGCAGAACTTTTTCGATCATCACTGATCACAAACCCCTGCTAGGAATCCTAGCAGGAAACAAGCCAATCCCGAACATTCTATCACCAAGAATGAATTCTTCTGAATTCCTCTGCTGCCTACACCTACACGCTGATCCACCGCCCTGGAAAGACCAACACCCGTACCGACGCCCTGAGCCGTGCCCCGCTGCCCATCACAGAAGAGGACCCAGCTCCTACCATCTCCACACTCCAACTCGAGGCCTGGCCGAACCTTCCATTAACTGCAGTGGATGTCGCAAGAGCCACCGCGAAAGACCCCTTGACAGCTCGTATCCTGCACTGGTTTGGTAACGGCTGGCCGGAAGAGAACAAAACCCGAGAGTTTTAAACCATTTCGCATCTGACAGACTGAACTGTTGAACTGTTGCTCGAGAAGGGCTGTATATTGTGGGATGACAGGGTGGTGATACCACACAGTCTCCAGAAGGATGTTTTGTGCATGTTGCAGAGGGGCACCCGGGCATAGTTAAGATGAAAGCCCTGGCCAGAAATTTCGTCTGGTGGCCAGGGCTGACAAGGACATTGAACGTTGGGTGGCAACATGCCACGACTGTCAAAAATCGAGGCCAACCACCCCCACAGGCACTGGTTAGGGAATGGGAAACTCCCCAGGGCCCATGGTCCAGAATACATATTGACTTTGCTGGGCCAACGAAAGGCAACACCTTTTTGGGAGAAGGCGGAGCTTCGTCTCGGTGCTACAGCTGAGATCTCGGGGCTCTGAGATCTCAGCTGATATTTTCACCCCTGGTCGGTCCTAACGGACCTAAACCATCCCGTAGAGACGGGGATTGTGAAGGGCACAGTCCCAGGATCCCAGAGATATCGCAAATCTCTGGTTTGATCCGGGAGAAGCCCTTTTGCTGGCAGTGGAAAGGCAGCCTCCAAAGCTGCTGAAGTCGGGACAGCTCCGAAAAGAAAGTGGCTGGAGAGAGGGTGTGTCGGCTGGGTGAGAAACTTCTTTTGTATTGCAAATTGGCTGAGATCTGAAAGGATATCCTGAACAAAGAAGAAACCTGTGGCTTTATTTTTGTTTGACTGGAATTTGTTTGAGCGGCGTTTTTTAAGTGATGTCAAATTGAGGCTTGGATTCTTTCCTTACTATTTTTTTTTCTCTTTTCTGAGGACTTTAATGTGACTTTGTAGGTAACCAGATTGAATTTTTTCTTATATATATTTTTATGCTTCTTTTGATTTTTTAATTTTCTTTAGGATAGAGGCCCCCTTTGTTTCTTCTGAGTTTTGTATACATTACTCTTTTTTCTGGCTGAGGGGGGAAAAAGTATTAAGAGACCTTGCAACACTGCCAACTAGAGGCTTGAAAGTATTTTATTTGAATTGGGGAGAAATGTATAAACACTCCTTCTCAAGGACATTTTAATGTGATAAGATGGAGGGAGAGCACAGAAAAATATTATTACAGGTGTTTTCCTGGACTCTTATCAATATCTCAACACTTGAGGCTTGGCTTTGAAGCTGCTGGAGAAGAGATTGGATAAATAAATAAAGTGCAGTGTGCAGTCTATATATATATATATATATATATATATATATATATATATATATATATATATATATATTTGTGAAACCTCTACTCGCCAGCCTTTTTGTATATTTCAATTTTAGTAATATTTTTATTTTTGCTTTTTATTTTATCCTTTTTCTTCTTTGGTTTTTTGGGCCTTTTTATTATTGGATTTTTCCATTTTGGATCATAATTGACTACTCTATCAGATGGATTGAAGGTCAAAAAGAATTTGAAGTTTTTTGAAGCATTAAAATGAAAAAAAAAGTGAGAAAAAGAAGAAAGTGTTAAATGAAATAGACTGTGTGTATTTGGATTGCTTGGTGACTTTGGGACTTTTGGAAATTCTTATTTGAATGATTAAAATCATTTGGGTCGTTTAAATTTTTTCTTTTTTTTACAATGGCATTACTTATGGATGAACTGAAAATGGAATTTATAAAATATAATCAAGAGAAACAAGAAGGGAAGGATTCTTTTGGCTCTATTTTTCATTTTTTAGAAATGGCAATTTCTACATATGAGAAACTACAAGAACAAGAAGATTGGGATGAAGAAGAAACCATCCTTAAGGAACAAGCAACTTTATTTGGGGAAGAAAGGGGAAAGAGGAGAAAGAGAATGGAGAATTTAAGACTTAAAAAAACAACCAAAAAAGGGAAAAACAAGGTGAAAAGTGGACACAATATCAGAAAGCAACAGAAAAGAGGAATACACAAGAGGGTGGAGATTAAGAGACAAGGGGGTAAAAAGGGTAGAGGGGAGAAACAAGGGAGGAAAGAAGGGAAGAGAAGCTACAAAGGTTTGAAACTAGATGTAAAGAAACAGATTTTATTTAGAGATAATGGGTAAACATATAACTGAAAAAGAGATTCTGCAAAGGTACATAAGATTGTGTTGTTGTATCTGTATTTGAAATAATGTTAGAAAATTGGAATAATATATGATTATCAAATGGGACAAAATATTTAATGTAACTTAGCGAAATTTTTTTTTTTAAATAAAATAAATGAAATTAAGTATGAGAGAATTGAATTAAAGAAAGTAACTAAGCAAAATCTATAAGTGTTCCCATAGAAGTATGATATTTATTTAGAAAGGATTGTGTAAAATGTTTAAGACTTAAATGAATATTAATTTTAATGATATAATTTCAATTGCTATGGATTGTTTTTTTAATTATATTATATATCAAAAAAAAAAACTTTTTTCTTTCTGTTTTAAAATATTGAGTTTATTTTTAGAATGTATTACACAGAATCCGAATGAAAATTATGTGTTATGTTAAGCTTTAAAATTAGGGGAAGGATAAGTATGACAAAGCATTATACTCCAATCAGTCATTACAGAAGAAATTTTGTGTTAATGAGAAAAAATAATAGACAGCTGAAACAGGACAGACAAAAGATATAAGTATAATGATTTAAATTGAGATGAAATAAATATAATAGAATTAAGAGAGTGAAAAGAGGGGAGAAGCTATATAGAAAATGTAAAATGGTAAATAAGAAATGGAATTGCTATATAAAAGTAAGCATGAACTTGAATTTATGTCTGTACAAAAAGATGTAACTCGGGATCAAACTGCCGTCCAAAAAGATATTTTATGTTTTCTATGTTTTGTGTTTTGTTGGTATATGTTTGTTTGTTAAAAAATTAATAAAAAAATTTTTTTCAAAAAAAAAAGAAAGGCAACACCTTTTTAATAGTTGTGGTTGCCTACTCCAACTGGCTAGAAGTCATACCCATGGTTTCTACAACCACCGAGGCAGTGAGGAAACAATTAGACAAACTTTTCGCCACACATGGACTCCCTGATGTATTGGTATCGGACAATGGGCCCCAGTTTACCGTGTTGGCATTCGAGCAGGACTTAGCTGTCCAGGGCATCCGACATGCTTTAACTGCACCAGCTCATCCAGCTGCGAACGGCAGGGCTGAACGCATGGTTCGGTACACAAAGGAAGGCCTGGATAAAATGGACAAAGGGGACGTGCAAGAAAAGCTAAACCAATTATTAACCCTATAGCACATTACCCCTAGCAGCACTACCAACAAAAGCCCAGCAGAACTCCTAATGGGTAGGAAATTGCACTCGACAGACTGCACCCCACTTATACCTGGGATAAACCTCCTGATTCCTCCAGCAAATACCACACATTTGAAATAGGCGACCTAGTCTATGCGAAAAACTTTATCGGGGACCCGTTATGGCTTCCAGCCACAATCACCCTGATCACAGGCCCCTGGTCTTATCGACTACTCCTAGACAATGGAAGAGAATGGAAGCAGCACATCGACCAGCTTCGTTCTCGCACCCTCGAATGCAATAACACACCAGCACCTAAAATAAATATCGACCAAGAAACAACCGAGGGGGGGGGGAAATACAAAATAATAAAAAAGGGAGAGACAGACCTCCCATAACAAGGCAACAAACACTACACAAAGACTCTTAAATAAATCAAAAAGAGCACTCATGGTTAGATGAACCCCAAAAGAGAAGTCCGGGAGCAGGAGAATGAAGCGAGGCCTTCCTGGAAGGAGACAGCCAGGCCAACTCGACCAACCCAGAAAAACCAGGAGGGAGCGGTGGAGCCATCTCAACCGGCCTGAGAGACTCAGGCGGGAGCGGCAAGGCTGACTCACCCTTCCAGGAGGTTCCATGGAGAAAGCACAGAGAAACAGCAATCCCGTCCAAACCGCTTGAAGACCACACTGAGACTGAGCTGTGCAGGTCAACCAGGACTCAAAAAAGCTCCACCTACCTGCATGACTACGTGACGCACATTGGACTGAATCAAAGGGGGAGGGGTGTTGTGTGTGGAACTTGGTAGGCTCCAAGTTCCCCATTCTGATTGGCCGAAAAGGCCATCCTTGGATTGGCCACTAAAGAACCAATCCGATTGGCCCCTTGACAGTGGGAACACTTAAAGTGGTGTCATTGGCCACAAACTGCAGGCAAGCCGCTATAAAAAGGACTGCCGCGGCTTGGGTTGTTGTTCCGTTACAATTGCTTTACTGTTCTAAATAAAAGAGTTATTGTTGGAACCCGGTCTCGCGCAACTTATTTCCGGATAGAACAGATATTATCATTTTTTTAATGTTTAAAACCATACAAACCTCAGTGTGACCTAAACTGATAGAAGTGGTTTCTGTATTACAATTCTCATCAGCCTTTGCAAATGCTGGGAGTTGTAGCTCCCCAGTTATGAGAGGGCCACAATCTTCTGTTGACACTAGATAATTGACAAAACTGAAGAATATCAAAAAGAAGCCACTTCATTGATTATAGATAGGCCTTTGATTGTGTCAATTGAATTTATAATTTTCTGAGTTTAAAGCCTGGTATTTTAAGCACTACACCAAGCTGGCTCTCATGTCATGATATATAACTGTATTTCTTCTTCTAACAAACTATTTCTGAGAACAGAATTATATCATTGATTACATTTCTTAATATTTTCCTACAGAAATAAAAATAAACAATTCAATAACTTGCCATATATTTTTTTGCTTCTCATTTTTTTAATATGGGATGATTTAATTCCCTTTAATTTGTCAATGTGGAAGCCATTTGACAATTGTTGCCCAAAACATTTGAACTCAAATAATCTAAATGTTGCAAGATTATTTCTACTGCAAAATATGCCCTTAAAATATGTAAAAACAGGGGATGTAAATGCAGCTGTAAGTGATTAAAATGGAGAGATGTATATGATGGTACGGTGGTATAAGAAAAGGAGAGGAATAAATATACACAGAACAGAAGAATCAGAATGGTAGTCATTTGGTGGGTCTTAATAAAAGGTTATGTATGATCCCCTTAAGAGAGAAACATTTGTGGGGAAAGTGGGGAGAGTATCCATAAATAAATCCTTGGAAAATTTGTCCTGCTTTTTAGGAATGCTTTTGTTTCCACATGTATTCAAAGAACATCCATCCAATTTTCTTACAGATTGATTTAATTCTCCACTGATTTTCTGAAGGTGTGGTGATGAATAACCTGCCACCAATTTCACTAAACTCCTTTATAATTCCACAGACCTCAAAGAAATGGTGCCTATTTCCTGATCACATATCAAAGAGGTTGTGGGCCTGATCCTAATTGTGTGGTTAATTAAATAATAATGGCCTGAACTATGATACCTGAATCAATACCATGAAACATTTCAGATTTATAATCAGAGCAATATGTGATTGTGGATGATGTAATTCTAGTGTGACCAAGATGTTTCTGTTAGATGAGATCCAAGGCTTTCTATTGTCAAGACAAAAATGAAGTCTGAGCATACTGCAAGGCTTTCATGTTGATGAATGTTACTGATTTGCTTCAGGTCACACTGCTAATCATGACATATTTTTACTGAGAAATAAATCAGCCCAGATTCAATTTGAGACTAAAAAGCTACAAGATTCTGTTTGAACCAAGTTGAATTTTAGTTCAATGAACAATCTGTCTATGGGCTACAACAAGAAGCATCAAAATGTCTACAGCTGCCTCGTTTTATAGCAGAATGGGATGAAAATAATAGGGACAGAGAACAAAACTTTGGAGAACAAAATTTCAGACAGAGAGCTCCAATTCCCTGAAATACAGTATTTTTTTAAAACACCTTTTTGTTCTTCCAACCCAACAGAATTTTGGAAAGAAAGTATGTAAAAGAGTCAGAACTCTGATTCTCCTTCTGTTTTTCAGCAGGATAACAGAACAGAAAAAGATCAAATTGAATGCCAACATTTATGAGTATGATGATGCCACATAATAACGCAGAAGAAAATACAGATTGCCTATATCATAATAGATAATATAAAGAAATAGTCTGTTATATACACAATAGTCGAATAGCAAACACATTATCTCAGACCCTTCATGTAATACTCAATCTCTTTCCGCGTGAACCTGCCCAAACAAATCCTAGCAGAATTGTGAAATATAGACAGAGCAGAACTATGCAAAGTAATCTGGCAGGAAGAGCTTGTAGATGTGATCAAATTCATTGGCTCCCTGGTTGATATCAGATGTATGTTTTATACATGTAATCCACTCCCAAGTTTCACATAAGCACAAAAAGGCAGGATAAGAAATAATGTATGGAAAACTAACCAAGGAGCAAAGCAACCTGGAATTAAGGAGAAAACTTCCTAACAGTGAGAGCAATCAACCAATAAAATAGCTTGCCTTCAAAAGTTGTGAGTGCTCCATCATTGAAGATTTTTAAGAGGAGATTGGACAGCCATTTATCTGAAATGGTAATAGGGACTCCTGCTCATGCAGGGGGTTGGACTAGAAGACCTCCTTGGTCCCTTCCAACTCTATTATTCCATGACTGCAATGATAAGGTAAACTGCAATATTATATGAGATTGCTGTGATTCATAAGTGAACACAATGGTGAACAAGCAAATGCCATGGTTATTAAGTGAACACCATGTTTGGTACATAAACAAATGGCTATGGGCCATTTTTGCTGAAAACTAGAAGCAAATGCCTACTTTTGGCAAAACTGCAATAAAACACAGTCATGTGACTGCAGGAAACTGCAAATAGTCATAAATGTAAGCATGTGAGTGGATTGCCCTATAAATGCAGTCAGGGGGCTGCAGAGAGGAAGAAGGATGGCTATCAGAACTTTGAATCCAGGTTGTAAGTAGCTTTGGAGGGGAGGGAGGGGAATCTATTGTAACTTTGAACAGTAACTAAGCAATTTGTTGTAAGTCAGGGACTACCTGTAGGGATGAAGGTACTGGGCTAGATATTAGGGGTCTGAGAATACTACTACTCCCTTGGGTGTGAAAGCCAGCTGGATGATTTGTGGCCATTTATTTTCTCACAACCCACCCCACCCCACCTCAGAAGCTTGTTGTTATGGAGGAAAATAGAAGGTGAGAGTGCTAAGTAGGTTTACTATCTTGAGTTCAGGGGTGGGATTCTACTGATTCTGTCCAGCTCTGTAGAACCAGTTGCTCTGAAGAGCAGCAGACATAGACACCCTCCTGCCTGAGCTCTTACCTGACCTTTATTTCCTGCTTTTTCAACCTCAACTGCTGTGTAAGGTACAGCTGCAGTTGAAAAAGCAGGAAAAAAGTTTTTTTTTCAAATGCTGCTTCTCTGCATGCAGCACTGCTCAGCTGTCTAGGCAGCAAGCTGATGACGATTTACAGGTATGTGGCATGCAGGGAAGTACATCGTAAATCACCGAACCTCATAAATCACCAAACCGGTAGTTAACCCACCCCTGCTTGAGTTATATAGAAAAGGGAGGATAAAAATCTTATAATTGTAAATAATTTTTTTGCTAAAATAACAAAACCAAGGAACAGAGAAAATCCTAGAGCATAGTTGAAGCAATTAAGAAAAGTTCATTTTTAGAGCAAAGCATGCAGGTGACTTTCCTAGGTTTATTCATAGACATACCTTTGTGGTAAGTGTTAGCAAAGATGTTAGAAAAGATTATACCTCAACATCAATGAAAAACGCTACTGGGAAAATGCTTTTATTTATTTACAAAGGACTGAAATATAGTCATTTTATTTATTTTATTTGGTTTGTCAATTGCTTACAAGATAATAGGTATAAGTAAAAACATGGTTATGAATACATGGATACATATGAGAAAAATAAAAGAAACAATAGGACAGGGATGGTAGGCACATTGGTGCACTTATGCACGCCCCCTATAGACCTCATAGGGTGAGGTCAATAGTAGAAAGTCTAAGGTTCAAGTTTTTGGGGTTTAGGGAAGAAACCACAAAGTCAGATAGAGTATTCCAGACATTGACCACTTTGTTGCTGAAGTCGTATTTCCTGCAATCAAATTTGGTGCAGTTAACCTTGAGTTTGTATCTATTGTATGCTCTTGTGTTGTTATGGTTGAAGCTGAAGTATTCATTGACAGGTAGGACATTGCAATGTATGATTTTATATAATATACTTAGATCGGACCGAAGGTGGCATAGTTCTAGGTTTTCTACGTCTAGAATTTCAAGTCTGGTGACATAAGGTATTCTGCAACGAGTAGCGGAGTGGAGAATTCTTCTCATGAAATATTTCTGGACTTTCTCAACTGTGTTAATATCAGATCATAATGTGAGTTCCAGACTGATGAGCTGTATTCGAGTATTGGTCTAGCAAATGTTTTGTATACTGTAGTTAGTAGTGTAATATTACCAGAGAAAAAGCAACATAAGATTAGGTTAACAACTCTTAATGCCTTTTGGCTATGTAGTGACAGTGGGCTCTAGCACTTAAATCATTAGAGATGAATACTCCAAGATTCTTGACAGACATCAACAAGGTCTTGACTATTCAGCCTGTATTTTATTTTCTGATTTATTTTTTTGCCAATATGTAAGACAGAGCATTTATTTGTTGAGATTTGAAGTTGCCATTTGATTGACCATTCTGATACATCGTCAAGGTCTTTTTGGAGGGTGGTGGTATTGTCTGTGATGTTGAATAATTTGACATCATCAGCGAAGAGAACACAGTTGCTCATAATATGATCACAGAGGTCATTTATGTAGACTATGAAAAGAGTTGGTCCTCGAACATTGCCTTGGGGGACACCACTGTTGACAGGTACAGAATTTGATAGGACACTCCCAATTTTGACCATTTGTTGTCTGTTTGACAGGAATGCTTCTATCCAGTTATGCAGGTATCCAGAGATACCGTAAGATTTTAATTTTAGGAGTAGTTTGTTGTGTCCCACTGAATCAAAGGCTTTACAGAAGACTATGTAAATTGCATCAATTGCTCTGCCCTGATCGAACTGTGTAGTCCATATGTTTTTGCAGTGTAAGAGTTGCAGATTACAGGATAGTTTTTTTTCCTGAAACTAAATTGTTTATTAGAGAGTAGGTTGTTTGTCTCTAGGTGGAGGATAATGGTTAATAATTGATTCCATGACTTTACAGGTGACGCAGCATAAAGAGATTGGTCTGTAATTTTCAACTAGGCTGGAGTCTCCCTTTTTGAAGATGGGGATGACTGTGGCTTGTGACCATAGTTTTGGCAAGGAGCTGGTCCTGAAAGATTTTTCAAAGATTATGCTATGGCAGTGGATAGCTTTTTTAAGAAGTAGGCAGATATTCTGTCTGGTCCAATAGATAGAGATTGTTTTAGATTGTGTAGTGCTTTTTCAACATTGTCTTCTATAAAATTGATATGTGTTAGATCATTGTAGTTGTCTGTGGTTCGACTCGGAAATACTGGGCTTGATCCATTGCTGTTTACAAATAGTGAGTCAAAGAATGTGTTAAAGAGGTTGGCTTTAATGGTGTCATCATTGCAATCTTTACCATTAGGTCCTTTCAGGGATGGGATGGACCTTGAGTCTTTTAGTTTGTTGTTTACAAAATTGTAGAAAGTGTGGGTAGAATTGGTACGTAGAAGGTTTTCCTCTTGTTTAATGTGATAATTGATGCATTCAGTCTTTATCTGGTGGCATAAAGTTTTGTATCGGCTTTTGAAGTTGGCAACCTGACCAGATTTGTTTTTCAGACAAAGTGATCTCTTTTGGATTGAAGCTTCCTTATTGTTATGGGTAATCTGTTTTTTCTGGTTTTTGGAGTTGTTATTGGTCTTGGTATTTTCCCTATCTGTGAGTTAATTGAGCCCAAAGAGAATGTAACTGCATAGAAAGCCTGCAGGCCATGCATGCTGGTTGGGCATCTATTCTGTTTCCCTTATGACCTTGCCAGAGAGAGTGGCATGAAAAGAGGCATACACCCTGCACCATTTGTTTAAATGTTAACACTTGATAAGCTTTCATATCAAAGCTTCTGATCACGTCTTCATGCTGATGTTTGCCATCATCTTGGGATCAATTCCAGACCTAATTATTCCCCAAACATGATAGTTTTTCACAGTGCCATCTTAACAGCATTACAGGCTCTGGGCAAAGCATTGTGCTGGGCCTCTTCAATAACTACTAACAGGAATAAAAATGAAAATGGTTGATAAAATTAAATATATATTTATTTTATTGCCACTTCCAACAAATAGATATGTAATAAATATGTTGTTGTATTTATATGATACAAGGTGTATTAAAGGGCTAACATACACAAATTAGCATGGGGCCCCTATGCTTGTGGGGCCCATGGGCAAGTGTCCATCAGGCCCATGTCTTAAGACAGCCCTGTTTTTTTAGGTTCAAGGTCCATGAATTTCCAGTTCTGTTCCAGGAAACCTGAAAAAGGAACAAAATTGATATATATTCCTTTGAACTGCATTTTAGTTAGATCATTTCTCCATTACCTCCTTGATCCTATAGATCCTATTTCTCTTTCTCCCCCCCCCCTCTCAAAATTCAGTGTGCTCTTTTCAGGGCTTTTATCTTCTTGAATTCATGCTTTCTCTTCCCAGATCCAGGCCTCAGGGTTGCAGCTGTCAGGAAAAGTGCCTGGCTGCAAAATTGCCAACATACCTTTCTTTCTCAACTCAGTAAGGATTTTAATTGCAGATCAAGATGGTGGCAAGTAACTAGGAAGCCTTGGAAGATTTCAAACAGTTTGTTTAAATGGTTTACACAAGTCTCTCATTACAACAATTTTTTAAACAAAACTAGGAGACAAGTGTATACAAAGTCTAATGCAATCTGGGAATTATCTTGTGGAAGAGAGAGAGGGAAGAGATGCAGTCTAGGAAACAAGCAGACATGAGAGGAAGAGGTCTGCTTGACAAACAGGGAAAGAAACTTAGAAAAGATCTGTCCTACCAGTTAAAAGTGGCAGTGGGATGTTTTCTACCTTCAACTGGCAAGATTAATGTCAGCCCTCCCAGGTAAAGCAGACAGGAAACTTGACTAAATGAACTAAATCAACTTTATTGTAAGACTATGCTTACAGAATTTTGCAAGCCTAAAAATACAAAATTGCCCACTGTCACTTTTAACCGTGTGATTCATTGGGACAGCTCCTTCCAAAGTTTCTTTCTCTGACCACAAAGCCACCTGGGGCTCCTGCCTCTCTTGTCTAGTTGTTTCCTAGGAAGTATCTCTTCCTTTCTTTTTCAAAGTCATCTCTTTATTTCATCACACAAATACAAGTACTAGGAAGTGGGAAATAGCAGCATGGAGACTCCAGCAATTCATTCGCTTTTGTTTTTGAATGGAATGGGATAGGGTCCTGTTGCAATTTAATTCACCCAAACTCATCCAAAAAAGTCCAAACATCACTCAATCATTTGCAGCATTGAAGCCTGTGAAGTGAAAATATAACTACTCTATTTGAGCTGTCACTAGCCAGATCATCCCTAGAGAGGCAGCAGAAAGATGTAGAAAATTTAACTTTTGACAGCCATCTAGTGATTTTTGGGAGTTTTACAAGTCAGATACATTGGTTCTTGCTAAATAGGCTTTGTTTCTGACAGGATTTGCTGTTTGATTAACATGCACATTTTGTACATGTGACTGATGCAATGCTGGCGAGATAAATCATGTTCACAGTGTTTATTAAGGTGGAATGGGTATTTTCAACTTTTGCTAGTGCCAAGGAACAAAAAGACCAAGCCATATGCATAAATTACACTGAAATCCCAAAGCACAGAAGGATTTTCTGCCAAGAACAAGATCTGTTAATTAAACATGAGATAAATGGATATTTGAATGCGAGCACACTTCTTGGCACGATGTACCTTAATGTTATCATTTAATTAGCTATCAATATGCTAAGTGTGTTTTTATCCTCCACCTGAGGTACAGATCGTTTTGGGGGATGGGGGGAAGCTAAAGGAAAATGCAGTTTACTAGATTAAAATCAACACTGATTTGAAAGTATTTAACTGGAGAGTAACACCCCACCCCACCACATAACTTTATTTTCCTCTTCTTGAACACGGTCCGTAAAGAAATCCTCCCACTTCAATCCATTTAGCCAAACAGAAATAGGAATCCTGTTTCTCAGGGGTGTCTGGATCGTAACTGCAAGAACATGGTGGCAGTGCCTACCACTGTATGGCTGAATCATGGTTAGATAACCTTGGATTTCAGGATGCTCAGATCTGCCCTTGATTGTTTGCATAGAAAGGTTTGGATCCATACAATTTGCACAGAAGACCTTTCTAGTGGCTGGCTAGGTGAGAGTCATTGAACGCATCAGCATGTGGGAACAGAACTAGTTAATGGCAATAGCTTCTTAACACTGCTTCTCTTTCTAGTTGTTAAAAATACAGTGAGTTGCATTTAGAGAGCCTGTACAAATTATCTGGGCATTTTAGCAGCCCCTTCTAAGCATATGAAAATGACATTAGGTAACACTCTGGCAAACCATGGCAAAGCTTTAATAAAACAAAAATCACATGCTCATCCCTGGTCAGAATCTGTTCAGATCACAAATAACTAAAGAAGGTAGAATTTATACTGAAGAAGAGGATATGTATAAATAGCTGTCCTCACAATCTTCCCCCCATCCCATCACAAAGCAGAGCAGAGGGCTTGTGGAGAAGATTTAGGGGATTGGGTGCTTGGGCCAGGCCACAGCCAGGTCACTGGTTTCTCACTCAGGCTCTTTGTGACCAGAGATCTGAACAAAAGGGAATCTGTGCAGTTAAACAGGTGGGGCAAAGAATATCTCCCACCCCATACGCTATTGCTGAATACTCAGTTGTATGTGAAATCACCACAAGGTCATCAGGTCTTTCAGTCTTATGTTGAATTCAATTCTTCAGCTGATTAGCTCGGAAAGTTATTTGTGAGTAACACTTTCTCCTTAACATCACAAGCAGAAGTCTGATGGACTTTTATGAAGATATTTAAACTGAAAACACAAAGAAGTATGACCAGAACATTGAACAAATATGGCATAGGGATATATAAACAATTTAGTTCTTGCACTGAAAATGTCCCATTGAGCATTTGGTCAAAGATTGTTAAAGGTAACCTCTCTGGCAAAGGCTGTTACTTGCCTTCTATAAGGGAAAAGAATCTTAGATTATTCACCCATTTCTTGATCACCCAAATTTTAAATATACTAGTAATGCAATTAGTTTAAGGAATGGGAAGATTTAAAAGATTAGAATTAGTAGCATTAGGGCATTTGGACACAGCAGTCTAAAGCCAATGTCACACTGAACCAACGGATGCAAAGAGGATGTAAAACGGACAAAAAACCTTGCCATCCGTTCGAAAACGCGATGTACTCACTGCCTCCGTTTGGCTTCCTCTCTATCGGTCCAGCATCCGTTTATGGATGTTTCATCCACTCAGAAAGTTTTGGGCTGCCCAAAACTTTTGCACGGAAAATGTATCCAGTTCGTCCATTCTGCATCCGCTACGCATCCGCCAAGCATCCGTTACGCATCCGTTACGCATCCGCTATATCCGCTAGGCGTCCGCTACGCATCCGCAGAACTCCATCCGCCCGGACGCAGGGAGGAAACGGAACGGATGCAGAATGGATGCCTAGCAGATGCACAATGGAAACAAAGTGTTTAAAATGGAAAAAACGTCCGCAGAGAGGACCTATCTCGGATATTAAGGATGTCTAGAGGATGCCTAGAGGATGCCTAGAGGATGCCTAGCGGAAAACCTATACTGCCTATAAAAAGGGGGAGCAACACGCCTGCATCTCACTTTCAGAACAGCAGCCCAGTGGTGCAGACCTCTGCAGCCTTCATCTGGCTCTTCCTCTTCCACAGCATCCAGTCATGTCCACCGTGGATTGTAACAAAGTCCTTTCGGCAGCCATCATAGTTCTGCAACAGTGCGAAGCCATCTGCAGGCTCTGTGAACTACTGTGAGAAGAAAAGGAGCCACCCAAAAAGAGTCTGGATCCGAAGATGGTTCACCAGAAGAGCAGAGGACGGACTGTACAACAAGTTGATGGTGGAGCTCAGGAATGAAGACACTCGTGCATTCCAAAACTTCATGAGGATGCCTCCAGCCATGTTTGACGAAGTTGTGCAGCGCCTGACACCCAGGTTGACCAAGGCAAACACCAACTTCCAGCCCAGCCTGGAACCTGGGCACAAGGTGGCACTCACTCTGCGCCACCTGGCCTCAGGGACCACCTACAGGAGCATGCAGTACGGCTGGAGGGTGCCATCCAACACCATCAGCATTGTGGTCAGAGAAGTGGTGCAGGCCATCATCGAAGAATACAAGGAGGAGCTCCTCCAGTACCCCTCCACTGAAGAAGGATGGAAGAAAGTTGCAGAGCAGTGGTATCAGAAGTGGAACTTACCACACACCGTTGGAGCCATAGATGGCAAGCACGTGGCCTGCAAAGCTCCAGCCAAGTCGGGGTCCACTTATTTCAACTGCAAGGGCTTCTTCAGCATCATCCTCTTCGCCATGGTCGATGCTGACTACAAGTTCATGTACATCGATGCTTTAGGCAACGGCTCAACTTCAGATGCCCAGGTATACAACGCCAGTCACCTCAAGGAGGAGCTGGAAGGCAACCTCATCGTGGGCTTCCCAGATCCAGAACCCCTGCCCAATGACACACAAGATGTGCCCTACTTTATTGTGGGGGATGACGCCTTCTCCCTCACAACCTACCTCATGAAGCCCTACACCTGCAGACTCCTCACCCGTGAAGAGAGGATCTTCAACTACAGGCTGTCCAGGGCAAGGCGGGTGGTGGAGAACGCCTTTGGTATCCTGGACAACAGGTTCCAGGTACTTCTCACCACCATGCAGCATCGCCCAGAGACCGTGAAGGGGATCATGGAAGCTTGCTGCATCCTGCACAATCTCATGCGCACCCGCTACCCAGTCTTGCAGAACAGGCTTGTGGACCTCCAGCAAGGCAATGGGGACATGGAGCCTGGGGAATGGAAGCAAAGGCAAAACCTGATAGACACTGAGGATGTGCAAGGCCCCAACAGAGCCTCACGTGAAGGGAAGAAGCAGCGCAACCTCCTGAGACAATGGTGCAACTCCCCAACTGAAGCAGTGGAGTGGCAAGACAAGATGGTAGATGCTTAATGGATGCTTCCTTCAGCCTGTCTCATCACACGGATGAGTTTGGGCCATGTATGTTTGGTTGGCCTACAATGAACAGGGCATTTAATAAAGAGTTGTGTTTATGTTGACATGTGTGGATAATTATTACATTATTATTGATAATAAAGGGCCATAGGTGTGGCACCTGGGAGGGTGGACCATACAGTCCCACTATGCTTGCACTGGAGGTTTATGTATCCCACAGCTATTACCCATCCCAAAGGTATCCCTGCCCATCCCACTGCTATCTTAATTCACCCCACAAGCATGCAAAGGCTTAAACCATTTCTAACAGTTTCCAGCAAGACTTTATTAAAAAAAATAAATGAAGCAAGTGTGTGAATCAAAGCTAGACTTTATTAACAACAAACTATAAAACAAAAATGAATCTCTGGCACTCCTCTTGGTCGCTCAGTCTCAGCGGTGAAGGGTCCAGGTGCTGTCGAGGTGGCTGGTGCTGGAGTGCTTATCATCAGCTCCTCCAGAAGCAGAAGCAGCAGAAGCCCCAGCCCCAGAAGAGCGAGCCTGTGCTGCAGAAGCCCCAGCAGAACCAGACTGAGGGCCAGGGGGCGGGATGGTAGCCCTGTCCCTCTTGCAAGGGCTGGCAGCAGATGGCTGAGGCTTGCTGTGCTTCCGCATGGTTGTGGGGTTGCTGGCTGGCAGGGACCAAGGCTGGCAGGAAGGCTGGCAGGGAGGCAGGCACCAAGGCTGGTAGCAAGGCTGGCAGCAAGACTGGCAGGAAGGCTGGTAGCAAGGCTGGCAGCAAGGCTGGCAGGCAGACATGCAGGCAGGGCAAGCAAGGCAGCCAATCTGTCCGGCAGCAGGTCTTTCCTCTGAATGGTGACCTGCTTCCAAGCTGCTTCTGTTATATCCGCGGGGCTGATGCAATGCATCCTCCCCGTATGCGCAATTAATGCCAGGCATCCGCTAGGCTTCCGCTGTGCATCTGCTGTGCATCTGCTTCATCCGCTCGGCGTCCGTTCTGCATCCGCTGTATCCGTTCTGCGTTGATTCGCTGAGGCCCCCCAGAAGCCCTGCGGATGTGCCATCCGCTCCCATCCGCTTCCATCTGCTAGGCTTCCGTTCCACATCCGCTTTGCATCCGCCCTGCATCCTTCCCACGTACGTGTTATCCGCTCCGGTTATGCAAATTTTAGCCCCTTTTGAGAGCGGATAACAACGGATGGAACATTTTGCTCATCCACTGTGTCCTTTTTGCATCCGTTGGGCAGTGTGACATGGGCTTAATCTGCTTTCTTCTTGTGCTGTTCTTAGCAGTTCTGAAGCCAACTTCAGGAATTCCAATCTGGATTCTGCCGTTTTGACATTCGAACAAAATGGGTTGATGCTCAGTCTGGATTATGTCTGGACTCTGGCCAATGCAATCTCTGAGTGGCTTTTCATCAATCTCTTGCCTTTCTCATCTTTGCAAAATAGGTGAGCATTACTGGCTAGCTAGTATATGGACAAGCCAACCACAGTCTGCTTTATTTGGGACTCATTGCTTCTTCCTCCCCATTGTTGTCCTATGTCTTGTCAGGTATTTGCACAGGGGGATAATCTGCAACTTCTGAGAATATACTGTATCAGCCTGAGAATCAAGGATGAAATGGGTGCATAGGACAATAATCAGCTATGGAAGAGGAGGGTATAATCAAGCACTATAACTAACTGCAATGTGGATTTGAATAAGGCACTCAGATCATTTACTCTGGGGCTTTAGACGACTGAGGTTAGAAAGAGCTGGAAATCATGGGTGTGGGGCATGGGCTTGAAGGAGGTAGAATATGAGTCATATGTTTCTGCCCTCAAGAACTGGTAGGTGACTTGCCTGGTGATGGAATAAGTAGAATGTGTGGGTCTGCCCTTGCTTAAAAGACTAATGGAGATTCTATTTTTATTGTATATGTTCTGCAGAAAAAAATGGTCTAACTTCATTTCATATTGGAAAAGTGCAATCATTCTTAGCTCATAAGATCAACAAACAATAACAACGTTTTATGCATTGTACATATACACATCATTTGCAATCAAAAATATATCTTTGTTACTTATATAAAACTTTTATATCCAAAGATATAAGCTAACCTGAAAGAGGATTTGAGATTTGAAGTGAATGAGTTAGCTTGGAACATTATAGTATAACATTCCCTTTAAATCTATTTAAATAAGCCATTGAACATTGATTATAAAAATAGATCATGGATGGCCTTATCCTGTATCCCTTAAAATGATATTAATCAAAGTCTTTCTGGATTGTGTTGGAAGACTTGTAAATTAATTGGTGCCTGGCCAGTGTACTATTCTTTTAATTACTCATTTTAGATGAATGTTTTTCAGGAAATTGGAAAAAATCCAGAACAGCCTTCAATAATTAGTTCTATTTTATTGTCAAGAACACATGAAATTCAAGACATTAATTGAATTCTGTTTTATCTGCCAAATTTACAAAAACAAAACACTTCCTTTTTATTATTTAAATTTTTTTAGAATTACCACTAGCTAAAAAAATCACTGCAACAAAGACATTGAAGAACTGCCTTAATTAAAGACTGTTTTATCTGTGCATGGTCTCCATTTGTAGCTATATCAACAAAGTAATTCTTAATAAATTACATTACATTACATAAATTACATCTATACAAATCTCTTTTTGGATAAGAACATTGACGATGAATAAATACCCACAAAACCTTTACCCTCCCACAATCAAACAACTCTCAGCAACGTATATTTTATAAAAGACAAAAATTCAAACATCCATGGTTGGATTAAAACTAATTACAACAGCAATAGCATAAAATCAAAATCTGTCAAAAACAAATAAACACAAAATCACCACGGAGATAAGAATAACAAATTGCAAAGAATGAAAAGGAAAAAGAATAAAATGGTGTATTTAACTTAAGAAAAAGCGCTTGGAAATCCTTCAATTTTTAAGAGTTTCCTAAAAACCAAATATAACAGATAAAAGTGTAAAGCCCCTGTCACACTGCACCAATGGATGGAAAGAGGATGTAAAAGGGAGAAAAACACTTGCCATCCGTTGGTTAACGTGATGCTTCTGTTTTGTACTCACTGCATACGTTTTGCTTCCTCTTTATCCGTCCAGCATCCGTCTATTGACGTTTCATCCGCTCAGAGGGTTTTGAGCTGCTCAAAACTTTTGTGAGGAAAATGTATCCAATTCGTCCATTCTGCATCCGCTAGGCATCCGCTAGGCATCCGTTCTGCATCCGTTACGCATCCGCTATATCTGCTAGGTATCCGCTATGCATCCGCGCAACTCGATCCACTTCAGCGGTAAACGGACGCAAGGAGGAAGTGGAACGGATGCAGAATGGATGCAGAACGGATGCAGAACGGATGAAAGCAGATGCAGCTCGCAAAGAAACCATTTAAAACGGAAAAAACGTCCCCAGAGGGGACCTATCTCGGATATTAAGGATGTCTAGAGGATACCTAGAGGATGCAAAGGGACACATAGGTGAAAACCTATACTGCCTATAAAAAGGGGGAGCAACTCATCTAGATCTCACTTTCAGACCAGCAGCCCAGCTGTGCAGACCTCTGCAGCCTTCATCTGACTCTTCCTCTTCCACAGCATCAAGTCATGTCAACCGTGGATCGTAACACAGTCCTTTTGGCAGCCACCATCCTTCTGCAACAGTGCGAAGCCATCTACAGGCTCTGTGAACTCTACTATGGGAAGAAAAAGAGGCGGCCAAGAAGCGTCTGGGTCCGAAGATGGATCAGGAGAAGAGCAGAGTATGGACTGTACAACAAGCTGATGGTGGAGCTCAGGAATGAAGACACTCATGCATTCCAAAACTTCATGAGGATGCCTCCAGCCATGTTTAACGAAGTTGTGCAGCGGCTGACACCCAGGTTGACCAAGGCAAACACTAACTTCCGGCCCAGCCTGGAACCTGGGCTCAAGGTGGCACTGATTCTGCGCCACCTGGCCTCAGGGACCACCTACAGGAGCATGCAGTACGGCTGGAAGGGGCCACACAACACCATCAGCATTGTGGTCAGAGAAGTGGTGCAGGCCATCATCGAAGAATACATGGAGGAGCTCCTCCAGTGCCCCACCACTGAAGAAGGATGGAAGAAAGTTGCAGAGCAGTGGTATGAGAGGTGGAACTTCCCCCACACCGTTGGAGCCATCGATGGCAAGCACGTGGCCTGCAAAGCGCCAGCCAAGTCGGGGTCCACTTATTTCAACTGCAAGGGCTTCTTCAGCATCATCCTCTTCTCCATGGTTGATGCTGACTACAAGTTCATGTACATCGATGCTTCAGGCAATGGCTCAGCTTCAGATGCCCAGGTATACAACTCCAGTGACCTCAAGGAGGGGCTGGAACGCAACCTCATCATGGGCTTCCCAGATCCAGACCCACTGCCCAATGACATGCAAGATGTGCCCTACTTCATCGTGGGGGATGACGCCTTCTCCCTCAAAACCTACCTCATGAAGCCCTACACCTCCAGACTCCTCACCCGTGAAGAGAGGATCTTCAACTACAGGCTGTCCAGGGCAAGGCGCGTGGTGGAGAACACCTTTGGCATCCTGGCCAACAGGTTCCAGGTACTTCTCACCACCATGCAGCATTGCCCACAGACTGTGAGGAGGATCATGGAAACTTGCTGCATCCTGCACAATCTCATGCGCACCCACTCCCCAGTCTTGCAGAACAGGCTTGTGGATCTCCAACAAGGCAATGGGGACATGGAGCCTGGTGAATGGAGGCAAGGGCAAAACCTGATAGACACTCAGGATGTGTAAAGCCCCAATAGAGCCTCACGTGAAGGGAAGAAGCAGCGCAACCTCCTGAAACACTGGTACAACTCCACAGCTGGAGCGGTGGAGTGGCAAGACAGGATGATAGATGCTTAATGGATTCTTCCTTCAGCCTGTCTCATCACACGGATGAGATTGGGCCATGTATGTTGGGTGGCCTACAATGAACAGGGCATTTAATAAAGAGTTGTGTTTATGTTGACATGTGTGGATCAATGATTAAATTGTTATTGATAATAAAGGGCCATAGGTGTGGCATCTGGGAGGGTGGACCATACAGTCCCACTATGCTTGCACTGGAGGTTTATCTATCCCACAGCTATTCCCCATCCCAAAGGTATCCCTGCCCATCCCACTGCTATCCTTACCCATCCCACAAACATGCAAAGGCTTAAACCATTTCTAAAAGTTTCCACCAAGACTATATTAAAAAAAAAGAAATGAGGCAAAGTGTGTGAATCAAAGATAGACTTTATTAACAACAACCTATAAAAGAAAAATGACCCAAGTCAAGTGTCCAAATAAAGTCCACAGGTAGCCAGCCAGCCAGTCTCTGGCACTCCTCTTGGTCATTCAGTCTCAGGGGTGAAGGGTCCAGGTGCTGTGGAGGTGGCTGGTGCTGGAGTGCTTGTCATCAGCTCCTCCAGAAGCAGAAGCAGCAGAAGCTCCAGCCCCAGAAGACCGAGCCCGTGCTACAGAAGCTCCAGCAGAAGCAGAGTGAGGGCCAGGGGGTGGAATGGTAGCCCTGTCCCTCTTGCCAGGGCTGGCAGCAGATGGCTGAGGCTTTCTGTTCTTCCCCATGGTTGTGGGGTTGCTGGCTGGCAGGGAGGCTGGCAGGAACCAAGTCTTGCAGGAAGTCTCGCACCAAGGCTGGCAGGCAGGCAGGAACCAAGGCTGGCAGGGAGGTTGGCAGGCAGGCAGGAACCAAGGCTGGCAGGAAGGCAGGCACCAAGGCTGGCAGGAAGGCTTGCAGGCAGGCAGGAACCAAGGCTGGCAGGAAGGCAGGCACCAAGGCTGGCAGGAAGGCTGGCAGGCAGGCAGGCACCAAGGCTGGCAGGCAGGCTTGCAGGCAGGTAGGCACCAAGGCTGGCAGGCAGGCAGACAGCAAGGCTGGCAGGGAGGCTGGCAGCAAGGCTGGCAGGCAGGTAGGCACCAAGGCTGGCAGGCAGACTGGCTTGAAGGGAGGCTGGAAGTGAGGCTGGCAGCAAGGCTGGCAGGCAGGCAGACAGCAAGGCTGGCAGGGAGGCTGGCAACAAGGCTGGCAGGCAGGCAGACAGCAAGGCTGGCAGGGAGGCTGGCAGCAAGGCTGGCAGCAAGGCTTGCAGGCAGGGCAGGTAAGGCTGTCAATCTGTCCGGCAGCAGGTCTTTCCTCTGAATGGTGGCCTGCTTCCGAGCTGCTTCCCTTTATATCCGCGGGGCTTGCGCAATGCATCCTCCTCACATGTGCAATTAATGCTCGGCATCCATTAGGCTTCCACTGTGCATCCACTAGGCTTCTGCTGTGCATCCGCTTCATCCGCTGTGCATCCACTCTGCATCCGCTGTATCCGTTCTGCGTCCGCTTTGCTGCGGCCCCCCGGAAGCCTAGCGGATGTGCCATCCGCTCCCATCCGCTTCCATCCGCTAGGCTTCCATTCCGCATCCGCTTTCCATCTGCTCTGCGTCCTCCCCGCGTCCGTTCCTTTCCGTGTTGTCCGCTCTGGTTATGCAAATTTTTGCCCCTTTTGAGAGCGGATAACAATGGATGGAACATTTTTCTCATCCGTTGTGTCCTTTTTACTAATGTTTTGCATCCATTGGGCAGTGTGACAGGGCCTTAATATATGATGACATAACTTACCATTTCAGGATTTCATTTATTCATCCATTAATTATTAATTTAGGATAAGGTTTTCATTATGTCCAACTACCTTCTTTGAACTGGGTATTCCAAGATCCTATATTATTATTTCTATTAGAGATGAAAAATTGGAAGGGACACATTACAAAGGATATATCAACTCAAGACATTCTTGTATATATTCATTTTTAAACAAAATTATTTTTCTTCTTTTGAATAGTTTTTGTTTTCGAGGTGGGTGGGTGGGCTTTTTGTTATCTTTTTATTTTCAAAGTTTTATTGATTAACGGTTATTTTTAAATATCTAAACACAAAGAACCACCATTGGAAAAGTGGCTACACTTACACATACTACCCGAATTAATTTTTTGCCTCAAGTGTTTTAGGATTGGACTACAGATCCCATAATTTCCAGTGAGAATAGGCTTAAAATAGAGGGAAAAAGTAAAATATTTTCCAAAACATTGTCATCTGCAGCAACTGAAGGTTTAATCTGAACACTCAAGTTACTTTACTGCAGTCATGGTCCACAGCATAACACAAACAAAGCACCAAAATTATTTCCAAGTTAGAAGTTTTCATAACCTGGATATTTGTGCAAAAGTAGCTCTATCCAACTGGGTATACCAATCTGAAAACTAGTGAAAACTGTTTTAAGCCACAGTGGTCAGTTTAACTTCAGTTTTAAATAAGAGTCTGGAAGGAGCCCCAAGTTATAATGATCTTTTAGTAGAACTGAGACCCTATCCATAAGAGGTGGAATTTCATTCACCAGAACAGATAGACCACCACCCATTCTGTTATTGTAACCAGATACGGATTTAGTGATTCTTCTGCTTCAACTGAACCTGATGAAAAGGGGAAAGAGAGGGACTAGTTGTCATCCATATACTGAAGGCATTTTAGTCAAAATCTCCAAATTATTTCTGCCATTAATTTTTTCTCCATGTTAAATAGCATTCGGGGTTGAGGAGAATGAGAAATTTGTAAAACTCAATATGATAACATCCTAGGGTTGAGCAAAAATTCCCCTTCATGGCTTTTTGGATTCTCCCATCCATTTATAACCAGAATCATTTCAAGGCTATCCTGCCCACATATAAGCTAGTAAGCTCTTCATACCATGGGCAAAGGTATCAAAAGTTGTGGAGAAGCCCAGGAGAATCTAAAAGATTGCACTTCCTCTGTCTCTTTCCTGACAAAAACTCCAAGCCAAAAATCTAATTGAGAAGGAACTAGAATATTAGTTTCATTCAAGAATGTCTGGGAGAAAGTCAATCCTGGAATACAGAAACAAAAAGTTGGGTAGGAAAATCCTTCTCACAACTAATGGGTATGTAGCTAGCTTATATCCCGCTACTTCATACAGCTAAATGCTATATGGTCTTGACATGGAAAAGTGATTCTAGGCCAGTTTACTTGACTCCTGTATGTAAAAAGAACTTTGAAGACACACAGTCTCAGCCACCCTCTGGGTTATCTAAGCAGATGAGGCAATAACAGCAGGCGCGTTGAGTTTCAGAGAAACAGCAGCCATTTATTCATTCACAGCCTTAGAGAAAGCAGAAAGCAGCAAGCATGCAAAAACATAGTTAGCACTGGGAGTTCCTCCCACCAGTGGTCCATTTATCCATCCCACTTGGTTATTACCAGAATGTTCCCCTACATCTGGCAGCCCTGCCCCAACATCCACCCAACATCCCTTCTCCTACTCGTTTTTGTTGTTTTGTTGTCTGACACCATGGTGTGTGCTACCCGCCTGTCACCAGCTTGCACCCAAGGTATGTGTGCATGTGGCACCCTCCACCAGTCCATAATCTAGTCATCATCGGTTATATACAGGTGGCTATCAGGAGGCTATCGGTGCTGTCCCCCATTAGCTGGGTGCTGCATCATGGGGTGTCAATGTATTGCTGACATTCATTGTGGGTGCTGACTGCTGCTGCAGTGCCATGAGTTCTTTCTTTCCACCTGGACAAGGGGAGCATGGCCAGCTACCCCCAACCACCTCAGTGCAATCTGACACTGAGCCGTCGATCCGCTGACCCCTGTGGTGGTGAGCTCCAGCTTGAGCTGAGCTGGATAAACAGATTGCTATTAGCAAGGGCTCTATGTTAAAAGGGGAACCAGTGAACAAAGACAAGCATACATATCTCCAGAATGAATAGCAACAAAGATTCAAGAACAAAAAAAAATCAAGTCTTAAAAGTAACATTTTAAGAAAGGTATGTGTGTATTTGTGTGTATTGTATGTAAAGAAAAGTCTTGCAATCCTCCCTTCCCCTGTTCCCTTTAAACAGCTTTACCTTCAATCCTGAATCAGTACTGCATGGAAATAATTACATAATAAGTTCCAAATGAAGCATATGCAATATCCAATTAGAAACCTCAAATACCAGGGAGATGAATTCTATGCTGCAAAGACTTGTCAGTATCCAGAATTCTGCTGCCCAGATCAATACCCTGCCCCACAAGGATGAACAATTGCAGAGATTATTGTTGAAGAGCAGGCTGCCTGGGGAAAAAATGCAGACACCTCTGCTGCCTTCTTCCCCTTCTATTTGAGCCTTTCCCCCAGCAGCAGCATGGCAGAGTTGCCAATGAAGCTGCAACTGTAATACAGGATTGGGAGGAGATGAGAGGTAAAATGGAACAGATGCATGTCTTAGAGCCCTACAGCCATCAGCAGAGTACAGCAGACCAATAAAAGAAGGTGTGTGTTTTTTCTTTTTCAAAGGAGTGGATGGGTCCAAAGAGAGGAAGGAAAGTAGAGAAGCCCAGAAAAACAATGCACAACATTAAAAAGGTACAAGAGCTCTAGATGCTGGCCATTAATGTAAAAAGAAGACATTTCAGAAGGAGAGCAACTTAAGGCAGATCAGGTTTATGAAAGAAATGTTGAAGCATACTGGTCAGGGGTGGGATTCTACTGGTTCGGACCAATTCTATAGAACCGGTTGTTATGATACAGTTCGGAGAACAGGCAAATTGTGCCCCTGGTTGGCCCCTCCCCTCTTCACCCAACCCTCCCCACCCAGTCTGTCCTTATCACACATGTGCAACATTGTGCACATGCCTGAGTTGACTGCATTCTTCCCCGCCCAGTCACTCCTTAAGGTGTTTCTTTTTTTCCCCTCCTGACAATCAGCTGTTCCTATGATCAGCTGTGCCGGGATTCCCCTTACTTACTTACCAATTCACCTAAGAAGCTTCCCTGAGGCCCAGGAAGGCAAAAAATGGAGGGGGGCACAGCAAAAACGCCCCCCAGGAGACTCTCCTGAGGCACAGGAGGCCCCAAAACAGAGTGCAGGAGGTTCTTGCATGCCCCCATGCTCAGTTTTATTTTTCCTTCCTGAGCCCCAAGGAAGCTTCCTGGGAGCAAAAATGCCCCCCAGGAGGCTCCCTCGAGGTGCAGGAGGCCCCAAAATGGAGCGCAGGGGGTTGCTGCATGCCCCCTCCTATGCTCAGTTTTTTCTTTCCTGAGCCACAGGAAGCTTCCTGGGAGCAAAAATGCCCCCCAGGAGGCTCCCCTGAGGCCTGGAAGGCCCCAAAAAGTTGGGGGGGTTGCAAAAAAGAAGAAGCCATGACCACCCAGTCACATGGCCATTCCCACCTAGCCATGCCCACAGAACTGGTTGTTACAAAATTTGAATCCCACCCCTGATACTAGTGTTGGAAGAAAAATCCTTCTGGGTTTAGCTCCAAGTGGGGAAAAAGACACTGGAAACATGGAGGCTGTTTGAAAAGATGGTTTAATGATGGACAGGATCACATGCCTTTGAGCTCTTGGGGGAAGAAAAAGGGAAGAAATGCTAAGACTACCTTGGTTTTTTACTCTCTGTTGGGATTTGAGCTTGAGCTTGTATTCTGATTAACTGTCAGACTCCCATGGAGCCATGCAGGGGCAACTCTGTAGGCTGTCCTGAGTTCTAGGCTTGGTTGAGCCTTGCTGGATGATGATGTAATGAAAGGGCTTTGAGCAATTCCTATTATGACTCTACCTACAGTAGATCTTTCTTATGTAAAATACTGGCCCAGGTCTTAATGGCCCATTAACATTGGGGGGGGGGGGTGAGTTTCTGCCTCTCTGAGTTTCTACTTCTCTCTTAGAGGAAATATTCTGCCTTTTTAGTATATCCTAAAATATCTCATTTTTCTAGGAGAGGGGTGGGTTATAACTTCCAACATTACTAATGTGTAAAGAGCATGGTGTCCAAACTTTTGAGTTGCCTGGACTGCATTAAGTGAAGAGGAATTGTATTGGGCTTTAGATAAAATATATAATATAGTTAATGTATATAAATAATATATTTCTTTTATTATTTTTTGCACAATTTTGTTGACCACATTATTAGCTTTCCAACGCTGTATATAGGTAATTATAATAGACCAATAAATAATGGTATAGTAATTGTCAGAGTAATAGTAATTATAATAACAATATAGAGATCACAATAGAACAAAATATAGGAAGCATTCTCGTATCACTTTTATATGTTTATTTTTTACAAAATAAAACATATTCCCAACCATTTATATTGCTAAGTTTGGGTTATCATACACCTCTGACCTTCCTCATTAGGACTGAAAGCCTATGATTTGCTATAACACAGACATTATTAATTTGTTACCTTTTGTACATTCTCCAGTTTTCAATATATTTTAGATGCCCAAAATATAATACTCTGGATCCCAGGGTGGAATTCTACTGGTTCTGTCCACCTCTGTAGAACCGGTAGTTCTGAAGAGCAGCAGACAGAGAGCATACATAGAACCGGTTCTATGTCTGCTGCTGTTTTGGCCCACCCACCCAACTGGGCTCTTACCTGACCTTTATTTCCTGCTTTTCCAGCCACAGCTGCAGTTGAAAAAGCAGGGAAAAAAAGGGCTTTTCTGACCGCTGCACACTTGCACGCAGCGTTGTTTAGCTGTCTGGGCAGCTGAGGCCATTCTAAAGTTGGGATGCTGCTCCTGATAATGGTCATCTTTTTACTGCTTTTGCTTTGCTCAGGCAGAAGACGATCTTAACATTTGAGAAGATCCATGTGGGAACAAGCTTTCTTTCAGATGACCTAACTATAAACCCTTTAGGGCATCGAAAGTTTAAACCAGCATTCTTAATAAAGTCTAGTTGTGCTTTACAAGCTATTTGCAGATGTCAAAATCCTGAAATAATATGATCATTAAAGGCTGACCACAGATGATTAGTTAATTGAAGTTTCTGACTGTATTCCATGTACAACACTAAATCAAGGGAAAGAGGATTGACGGGGAAGTCTACTGCCAGAAGGCAATAATTATTTCTCCATTAGAGAAGCTTTTCCTAACACAGTGTTTCTCGATCTCCACTACTTTCATATATGTGGATATTAATTCCCAGAATTCCCAGCCAACATGGTTTCTTCTGGAATATCATTTACATTGTTTAGTCTGCAACCTTTAGATCCCCTGAAGATTTTCCTTCAAATTCTGCTTAGTTTTTGCACCCACTAGTCCCATGAGAACCTAGTCTGTGAAGCAAATATGAATGGAATCCATGTGGAGGTTCTTGCCTGTACTTCTCTTCCATTTACACAACTGTTCATGATCACAGCCATGCCACAATTTTTATGGATTAGGTTTTTTTTTAAATTCAGTTTATTGCAGTCATAGACCAGAGACCAGAACAAATAAAAACACTCAGTAAATATACAATTTAAAAATCTAACATAAAACAATAAATAACAACTAAAATCTATGATAAAATCCAGTCTGTCAATTATACATGGTCTAATCAGTTGTGGGATTCATTTTTTTTTTTACTACCAGTTCTGTGGGCATGGTTTGGTGGGCATGTCAGGGGAAGGATACTGGTAAAATCTCCAGTCAGAGGTGGTATTTGCCGGTTCTCCAAACTCCTCAAAATTTCCACTACCAGTTCTTCAGAACTAGTTAGAACCTGCTGAATACCACCTCTGGGTCTAACTGTACTAAAATTACAATCCATAAACCAGTGGTGGGATTCAAATAATTTAACAACTAGTTCTCTGCCCTAATGATTTTTTCCAACAGCCAGTTTGTCAAACTGCTCAGAAAGTTAACAACTGGTTCTTTTGAAGTGGTGTGAACTGGCTGAATCCCACCACTGCCATAAACTGTGTGGTTCATTACCAGTTTGACACTAAAAGTGACAGGAATAAGCAGTACAAAAGGTTTGCCCCATTTGTTGTGTAAAATAGCTATGGTGGATTAGATATGCGTTTCTGATGAATCCTTAGTGCAGCTGCACAGAATCTAGCTGCCTGCGTTGTAGTTATGGACTGTTCGTCCATAAGCAGCCACTGGAGATAAGCAGCATAAGAATGGCCAGGATACCTAGCAATTATTGGAAGAATATGGTTTTTTCTGAATCCCTCTGTAAAAGGAATATCGAAATGAGTATGCAACCAATGCTCTCCATCTCTCCTGAGCCAAAGGAAGATTAGGTAGCAGTTCATGACTGGAGCAAATGTTGTATTATTATTACCTGCCACACGTGGTTTACAAACTGAATTCCCTATATCAAGAATAACTGCAATGTAATTCTTCAAAGAAAGCTCCTCTGTTTTTGCATATGAGCGGAGTATAAAACATCGTGCTTAATGAGAAGAAATCAAGGAAAACTGCATGTCATATAAAGTTAAAAGGGAAAAAAATGAAGCAGTTGGATGAATACATTTTGAAACACTGTTTGAGTAAGACTAATGGTTTGGTCCTTGTAAGTTTTGATCAGAAGCCAGGAATAATCTGTTCAAAGCGCAAGGACTCCTTTGATCTCACCTTCTTCCTCATTTTGTCACTCTGAACCACCATGGAATATAATCTTCATGGGGAAATGAAAATGTGCCTCAGAGGGCAGGAAGGAAAAAAGGGACCAGAGCCAATGAAACAGAATCTGACAACAAACTTTATTAGGCAGAATGACACTAAGCCTTCTGGCCTGGCAGTGGAACATTTGAAAATCTCCCCCCCCCCCCATGAGTTTATTTATTTTATATGCCACATTAATGGCTCAGTGGAATCCCCAAAACAAAGTTCCCTGAGTTCAAAAGCCAGGAAGACTTGTTTTTCCACAGATCTTTCCATGAAGCCACATTGTGTGGCTTTAAAACTAATTTTAGAAATATCCATTGTAACTAGAGCTCCAAATCTGGGTCACTGCAACAGTTGATCTAGTCAGTCATGCACATCCCATTCAAATATATTATTATATCCTCAAGCAACATAACCCATAACAAACTGGAGATCTATCTGTAAAGATAGATATGTTTGACATTTGTTTTTTGAAATCATAGAATTCGAGAACTATGATGACCCCTATAAATTTGCTCTAAACTCTGCTGGTTTCAGCAATACTACTATCTTGTATCTATTACTACTTTTCAACTTTCTCTGGTGCAATGCTCTGATCCTAAAAAAAAAATAAAAAAGACAGGCTCCCTACAGCTGATTTGAAGAGGTGTAGTGGCTCAGCCATTAAAGACACTGAGCTTGTCAGCTGGAGTTCTGGCAGCCTGGGTTTGGGACCCAAGCTCTACATAATGGGGTGAGCTCCCATTACTTACTCCAGCTCCTGCCCACCCAGCACTTCAAAAGCATGCAAATGCAAATATATCAATAGGTAGCACTTCAATGGGAAGGTAACAGACTTCCATACACCTTTGGCACATATCCATGACCTCAGAAATTGTCTTCGGACAATGCTGGCTTCCTCAACAAAGAAATGGACATCGGCACCATGCCCTAGACTCAGACATGACAGATAGGGAAAGCATTACCTTTATTTATTTATTTATTTTATTTATAAAATTTATATTACCGCCTATTCACCCTTGGCAGCTTACAGAATATAAAACCACATTTAAAACAATAAAACTAATAAAAAGAATCACATAAATTAATATAATAATAAAATAATGATAAAATGTTCTCCCATCCCACACCTTCTGCCCCAGTGACAGCAGATCACATGAGCCACTTAATGAGCTCCATCCCACTCTGAGTTCCCCAGGCCCGCTGGCAGAACCAGGTCTTTCAATGTCTTCCAGAAGAGTATTAGAGTGGGGGCCATTCTAATCTCTGGGGGAATAATGTTCCAGAGAGAGGGAGCCACCATGAAGAAGGCCCTTTTTCTGGATCCCACCAGGTATATCTACTTGGGGATGGGACCCAGAGCATTCCCTGCCTCCTCACTCTGATGGGTCAGGTAAAAGTGACTGGCAAGAGACGGTCCCTCAGATAACCTGGTCCCAAGCTATGAAGGGATTTAAAGATGACGATCAGCACCTTGAATTGCACCCAGAAGCAAATGAACTTTACAGAATTGAACAAGTCTACAGAAGGCCACCAATCTTTGTTAAAAAAACATTTATCTATTCCAGATCTTAAATAACTAGGTGCATACCATTAGAATGAATTAAACAAGATTTCTGAGGCATTGTCTGCAATGCAACAGATATGGAGGAGCAGAAATATTTCATCATTTTTATTGGGTGTGAGGTTAGGTTAAATTACTACCTACATACAGTAGGTTAAATTACTTACAACTAATAACAGGTCATACATATTATAAATTATTTTTTTTTATTTTTTTTCCACAGACATCTTTTCTGACATTTAATTTCTCAGCAGCTCTGGGATCAGTTAACAAGAAAAGTCCTCTCAGGAACAGTTTTGTCAAATGCTCTAATCACCATTGTATTTCAGAGTTGAATACAGTACTCTGTGGATTTGCTTTCAGGTTACTAGGAAAATCCCCAAGATCTGGAATACATTCATAAGGTATTTAGTGTGGACCACTTTCCATCTGCCTCTAAGGGTTTGAGGTGGCAACTAACCTCAGGTGAACTAAGTTGATCTGTCTATAGCAAGGGTGTCAAATTTGCGGTGTCATCTGATGTAACTGGACTTTTTCCCCATTTGCTAAACTGGGCGTGGCCAACATGTGACTCATCCAGCCCGTGATCTAGGAGTTTGACAGCCCTGGTCTATAGTAAAGCATGAATAATCATATCTTCCCTTTCAGATCACCATGCAACTGCTCCAAGATGAAGACTATATCTGGATTATGACTACTCAGGGAGCTCTAGCCCAGAGATGGTGCCAAAACTGAGGACAGGCCTCTGCTACGCATCTAGATGGATGGTGCACATGTAGAATATACTTGCTCTTACCCTAATCTAGTGCCGCAAATGAATCCTTACATCCCATTACCTCATGAGCAGAAATCCTAATTCAAATCAAGCTTTCTTTGAGAATATTGTAACACCTTCCTTGTCTGATGTCATGCTGATTAGAAACCCAGGATGGCAAGTCTCTAACAGGTTGACATTGCAACGCTCACTCAATCAGATCTGCCTTCGAGAATGATGTGGTCTTATTGCATACAGATTTAGAACTATGTTTAACAAGGGAGGAACTATTTTATGAGATTTACTCTGAGATCTGATGACATTAATGGATGCCATCAGAGAATTAATGGATTCAGAACATTTCTGTCCCCAGAAACCTAAAACTAATCAGGATATCAGTGCATGCAAAATAGATGTTTGTGCAAGTAAGATTATCAACTTTAATGCCAATCAGAACCAAGCATTTAATAGTGAGTGCCATACTATGTGCACTAATCAAACAGGTGGCAAGAAAGTAGGGGCAGGCAGGCACAACACAGGTTATGTAGACAGTAAACACAGTGTCAGACAAAGATCTTAAGTGCCGATATACAAATGCACAAAGTCTGGGGAACAAACAGGGTGAACCCAAACTACGAATACATGAAGGTAAATATGATATAGTTGGAATAACAGAAACTTGGTGGGATGAAACCCATGACTGGAACATACTGGTAGAAGGATATAAACTATTCAAAAAAATAGACCCCATAAAAGAGGAGGTGGAACTGCACTGTATGTAAAGGACCACTATATTGCTACAGAAATTCATGAAACCAAAGATGAAAATCACCTAGAATGCATATGGGTCAATATAAAAGAAAAAAAGAATGACATGACCATAGGTGTATATTATAGGCCACCCAATCAAGCAGAAAAAATAGATGTCCTTTTTGCCAGCCAACTAACAAACGTATGTTGGAAACACACAACAATAGTAATGGGAGACTTCAATGATCCTGATATCAATTGGAAAAATAATTTTGTACCAAGTGAGAAATCAAATAAATTCCTAACCAACCTAGCTGACAAGTTTGTTGTCCAAAAGGTAGAGGGTGAAACTAGAGAGACAGCCAAACTGGACTTAATTCTTACAAACAGAGAAGAAGTAATAGAGGGAGTTGAAACTGCAGGAACCTTGGATGAGAGTGATCATGTCATATTAGAATAGTAAGAGAACACTTGTCTGATCTTGATGAAAACAAATCATCAGGGCCTGATGGATTACATCCCAGAGTTTTAAAGGAGCTGGTAGAAGTCATCTCAGAACCACTTCACCATATCTTTCAAAAATCCTGGAGCAGCAGGGAACTACCAGAGGACTGGAAAAGAGCTGATGTGGTTTCCATCTTCAAAGAAGGAAAAGAAACAGTCCCAGGAAACTATAGACTAATCAGCCTAACATCAATACCCAGGAAGATACCGGAAAAGATAATAAAAAAACAGATCTGCCAACATCTAGAAACAAGTAAAGTAATAACTAGCAGTCAACACGGGTTTGTTAAAAATAGATCATGTCAAACCAATCTTATTTCATTCTTCAACACAGTGACGAAATTAGTAGACCAGTAAAATACTGTGAACATCATATATTTAAATTTCAGCAAGGTATTTGACAAACTAGATCACAACTTCCTTCTTAAGGCCCTGTCACACTGCCCAATGGATGCAAAACATTTGTAAAAAGGACACAGCGGATGAGAAAAATGTTCCATCCGTTGTTATCTGCTCTCAAAAGGGGCGAAAATTTGCATAACCAGAACGGATAACACAGAAAGGAACGGACGGGGGGAGGACGCAGGGCAGATGGAAAACGGATGCAGAGCGGAAGCCTAGTGGATGGAAGCAGATGAGAGCGGATGGCACATCCGCTAGGCGTCCGGGGGGCCTCAGCAAAGCGGATGCGGAACGGATACAGCGGATGCAGAGCGGATGCGGAACGGATGAAGCGGATGCACAGCAGATGTACAGCGGATGAAGCGGATGCACAGCGGAAGCCTAGCAGATGCACAGCGGAAGCCTAGCGGATGCCTTGCGTTAATTGCGCATGCGGGGGGGATTTATTGCATCAGCCCCGTGGATATAAAGGGAAGCAGCTTGGAAGCAGGTCACCATTCAGAGGAAAGACCCGCTGCCAGACACATTGAGTGCCTTGCCTGCCAGCCTTGTTGCCTACCTTGCTGCCTGCCATCCTGCCATCCTTGGTGCCTGCCAGCCTTGCTGCCTGCCAGCCTTGCTGCCTGCCAGCCTTGCTGCCTGCCTGCCAGCTTTGCTGCCTGCCAGCCTTGCTGCCTGCCTGCCTGCAAGCCTTGCTGCCTGCCAGCCTTGGTGCCTGCCTGCCTGCCAGCCTTGCTTCCTGCCAGCCTCCCTGCCAGCCTCCCTGCCAGCCAGCAACCCCACAACCATGGGGAAAAAGAGGAAGCCTCAGCCATCTGCTGCCAGCTCTGGCAAGAGGGACAGGGCCACCCTCCCGCCCCCTGGCACTCACTCTGTTTCTCCTGGGGCTTCTGTAGCACGGGCTCATTCTTCTGCGGCTGGGGCTTCTGCTGCTTCTGCTTCTGCTTCTGGAGGAGCTGATGATGATGCTTCTGGCGGTGGTGCTTCTGCTCGTGCTTACTCTACTGAGGCTGCTCCTGGTAGTGGTGCTTCTGCTGGTGCTTAATCTGCTGAAGCTGCTCCTTATCCTGCTCGTCCTGCTTGTCCTGCTCGTGCTTCTGGACTTGCTCATCCTGCTCGTCCTGCTCGTGCTCCTGGTCCTGCTGGGGCTCCTGGTCCTGCTCATGCTGCTGCTGCTGATGATGATGACGATGATGAAGATCCTGCTGGTGCTGCTGATGGTACTTCTACGACTGCTGATGCTGATTATGATCCTGCTGGTGATGCTGCTGCTGCTGCTGCTGCTGATGATGATGATGATCCTGCTGCTGCTGCTGCTGGTGGTGGTGTGGAGGACCAGCCCTGACAAAATGGAAGCCCCTCTGATGAGGGCCCATCTGGTCCTGCCAAAGGGAGGAAGAGGCATATGTGGGAATGGGAGAGGAGGCAATACTCCATTGAGGAGGAACACGAGGATGAGGTGCTGGAGTGGCTGAGAGAGAATGACTATCTATGGCGGAAGGGACACCGGCTGTACAGGGACACCAAAAGGAAGCAGGCTGCTTGGAGAGAGAAGGCGGAGAGTCTGGGCTACACATCAGAGGTGCTCCTCGGCTGGTGGAAGCACATGCACACCTGGTACGGGAAGCTGCACCTCAAGAAACCTGGCCAGGCCACAGTTAAGCTGACGGACAGAGAGACCTACGTCATGGCCAGGTGCAGCTTCCTGGAGGGTGAGATCCACCACCGAGGAGCACCAGCAGCAGCCCCTCTCACAACCCTCTCTCTCCGGCAGCCTGCTGAAAGCCAGTCCTCTTCCGGCTGAGAGTCAGTTCCTGTCTCCAGGCAGGTTTCTGTGGAGCGTGCCACGGCGGAGAACCCATGGACAGGTGTTTTAACCATGGTGGAGCGCATGGAGGACTCCCTGGTGCAGTGGGAGAAAGGAGATGGCACTTCCACCACAGCCCTACCCGCATCCACGCACAGCTCCACCTCCACAGAAAAGCAGAGAGCCAGACAGGAGGGGCAGAGCCACACTGTCCTGCTGGAGATCAGGGACACCATCCGGAGCAGCATAGATCTCCTCTCTCAGCTGGTCAACACCACCTCCTCATCCTCCAACCGCAAGCCCTTCCTCACCTATGTCAACCAGACCCTCATGGACATGGCGGAACCCCAGTACCAGGTGGTGAAGGACCAGATCACTGAGCTGCTTCACAACCCTCCAGACCCAGAGGAACCTGCTTCCACCCAGTCCAGGTCTGCTCCTCCACTCCAGGTGATGTCCCTCCCATTCCAAGGCTTTCCACAGGCCCTCTCCTACCAGGGCTATAGCTACCAGGAGGTCCAGCAGCACAGGCAGCAGCCCTTCCCAGTCCAGGCACAGAGTCATCAGACGACACCGTTGCCACCGGTTCCACCGATGCCACCGATACCACCCACACCAATGATGCCACCGATGACAGTGATGCCACCCATGCCACAGATGCCACCAACGCCAGTCCTCACCCAGCTGCAGACCAGACAGCCTCACTACACTGCTCCTTCCTCCACCCCACAGCCAAGCCCGGCCTCAGTACATCTGTCCTCGGTACTGGGGCTGACACCCCATGGCATGGAGGAAGGAGCTCTCAACATCACGGGGCTGAGCCAGCTGTCCAAGAGCTTCCTCAACACACCATCACCTGTTGTCCTCTTGGGGCCAGGCACCCCAGTGGCGCTTCAGAGCAGCACTCCAGCAGCAGCCACCTCCACAGCACCTGGACCCTTCACCCCTGAGACTGGGCACACCTCCGAGTGACCAAGAGGAGTGCCAGAGACTGGGTGGCTACCTGTAGTCTTTATTTGGACACTTGACTTGGGTCATTTTTCTTTTACAGCTTGTGATTAATAAAGTTTATCTTTGCTTCACACACTTGCTTCATTTATTTATGTCAATAAAGTCTTGGTGGAAACTTTTAGAAATGGTTTAAGCCTTTGCATGCTTGTGGGATGGGTAAGGATAGCAGTGGGATGTTCAGGGATACCTTTGGGATGGGTAAGGATACCTGTGGGATGGGCAGGGATACCTTTGGGATGGGTAATATCTGTGGGATAGATAAACCTCCAGTGCAACGATAGTGGGACTGTATGGTCCACCCAGCTGCCACACCTATGGCCCTTCATTATCAATACTAATGTAATCATTGATCCACACATGTCAACATAAACACAACTCTTTATTAAATGCCCTGTTCATTGTAGGCCCACCCCACATACATGGCCCAATCTCATCAGTGTGATGAGACAGGCTGAAGGAAGCATCCATTAATCATCTATCATCCTGTCTTGCCACTCCACTGCTCCAGCTGGGGAGTTGCACAAGTCTCTCAGGAGGTTGCGCTGCTTCTTCCTTTCATGTGAGGCTCTGTTCGGGCCTTGCACATCCTCAGTGTCTATCAGGTTTCGCCCTTGCCTCCATTCACCAGGCTCCATGTCCCTATTGTCTTGCTGGAGGTCCACGAGCCTGTTCTGCAAGACTGGGTAGCAGGTGCGCATGAGATTGTGCAGGATGCAGCAAGCTTCCACGATCCTCCTCACGGTCTTTGGGCGATGCTGCATGGTGGTGAGAAGTACCTGGAACCTGTTGGCCAGGATGCCAAAGGCGTTCTCCACCACCCGCCTTGCCCTGGACAGCCTGTAGTTGAAGATCCTCTCTTCACGGGTGAGGTATTTGGAGGTGTAGAGCTTAATGAGGTAGGTTCTGAGGGAGAAAGCATCACCCCCCACGATGAAGTAGGGCACATCTTGTGTGTCATTGGGCAGGGGGTCTGGATCTGGGAAGCCCATGATGAGGTTGCGTTCCAGCCCCTCCTTGAGGTCACTGGCATTGTATACCTGGGCATCTGAAGCTGACCCGTTGCCTGAAGTATCGATGTACGTGAACTTGTAGTCAGCATTGACCATGGTGAAGAGGATGATGCTGAAGAAGCCCTTGTAGTTGAAATAAGTGGACCCCGACTTGGCTGGAGCTTTGCAGGCCACGTGCTTGCCATCTATGGCTCCAACGGTGTGGGGGAAGTTCTACTTCTGATGCCACTGCTCTACAACTTTCTTCCATCCTTCTTCAGTGGAGGGGCACTAGAGGAGCTCCTCCAGGTATTCTTCAATGATGGCCTGCACTACTTCTCTGACTACAATGCTGATGGTGTTGTGTGGCACCCTTCAGCCGTACTGCATGCTCCTGTAGGTGGTTCCTGAGGCCAGGTCGAGCAGAGTGAGTGCCACCTTGAGCCCAGGGTCCTGGCTGGGGCGGAAGTTGGTGTTTGCCTTGGTCAACCTGGGTGTCAGCTGCTGCACAACTTCATCAAACATGGCTGGAGGCATCCTCATGAAGTTCTGGAATGCACGAGTGTCTTTGTTCCTGAGCTCCACCATCAGCTTGTTGTACAGTCCGTACTCTGCTCTTCTCCCGATCCATCTTCGGACCCAGACGCTTCTTGGCCGCCTCCTTTTCTTCCCGTAATAGAGTTCACAGAGCTGCAGATGGCTTCGCTCTGTTGCAGAAGGATCGTGGCTACCAAAAGGAGTTTGTTTTGATCCATGGTGGACATGACTGGATGCTGTGGAAGAGCAAGTGCCAGATGAAGGCTGCAGAGGTCTGCACCGCAGGGCTGATGGTCTGAAAGTGAGATGCAGGTGAGTTGCTCCCCCTTTTTATAGGCAATATAGGTTTTCCCCCATGTGTCCCTTTGCATCCTCTCGGTATCCTCTAGACATCCTTAATATCTGAGATAGGTCCCCTCTGCGAACGTTTTTTCCATTTTAAATGCTTTGTTTGTGAGCTGCATCCGCTTTCATCCTTTCTCCGTCCGTGCTACTCACGCTGCACATCCATTCTGCGTCCGTTCCGCTTCCTCTCTGTGTCCGAGCAGATGCGAGTTGCGCAGATGCGCAGCAGATGCCTAGCGGATATAGCGGATGTGTAACGGATGCAGAACTGATGTCTCCCATATGCCTAGCGTATGCTGAACGGACGCATTGGATACATTTTCCAGTCAAAAGTTTTGAGCAGCTCAAAACCCTCTGAGCGGATGAAACGTCAATAGACGGATGCTGGACGGATAGAGAGGAAGCAAAACGGAGGCAGTGAGTACAGAACGGAAGCATCGCGTTAACCAATGGATGGCAAGTGTTTTTCTCCATTTTACATCCTCTTTCCATCCGTTGGTGCAGTGTGACAGGGGCTTTAGTAAGCTAGAAAAAAGTGGAATAGCACCACCACTAGATAGACCTGCAACTGGCTGGCAAGCTGTACTCAACAAGTATTCCTTAATGGGTCTAAGTCTACATGGAGGGAAGTAAGCAATGGGGTGCCACAAGGTTCCATCTTAGGCCCAGTACTCTTCAACATCTTCATTAACAACTTAGAATAGGGAATAGAAGGGGAACTTACCACATTTGCAGATGATACTAAGCTGGCAGGAATAGCTAACATCCAAGAAGATAGGCTCAAGATTCAGATGGATCTTGACAGACTAGAACACTGGGCTATATCTAACAAAATGAAATTCAACGTAGAGAAAAGTAAAAACCTACACTTAGGCAAGAAAAATCAAAAATACACATGTAGACTGGGTGAAACCAGGCTCAATAGCAGTAACTGTGAGAGGGATCTTGGAGTCTTAGTGGACAACCAGCTAAATATGAGCCAGTAATGTGCAGCAGCAGCCAAAAAAGCTAATGCAATCCTAAATTGTATTAACAGAGAGATACAATCAAGATCAAGGGAAGTACTAATACCATTCTATAAAGCCTTAGTAAGAGCACACCTAGAGTACTGCATCCAATTTTGTTCACCACATAAAAAAAGATGTTGAGACTCTAGAAAAAGTACAGAGAAGAACAACCAGGATGATTAGGGGACTGGAGGCTAACATATACAATGAATGGTTGCAGGAACTGGGCTTGGCTAGTCTAGTAAAGAGAAGGACCAGGGGACACATGATAGCAGTCTTCCAATATTTGAGAGGCTGCCACAGAGAGGAAGGGGTCAAGCTATTTTCCAAAGCATCCAGAGGCCAGACAAGGAATAATGGATGGAAACTGAACAAGGAGAAATTTAACCTGGAAATAAGGAGAAACTTTCTGACAGTGAGAACCATTAACCAATGGAACAGAAGTTGCCCTCGGAAGTTGTGGGAGTGTGATCACTTAAGACTTTCAAAAAGAGATTGGACTGCCATTTGTCAGAAATGGTGTAGGGTCTCCTGCTTGGGCAGGGGGGGTGGACTAGACGACCTACAAGGTCCCTTCCAACTCTTAATTATCTGTTATCTGTTAAATCTGACATCTTGAAGTGTTTTTTAAATTTGTAACAGCCTTGCTGTCCTCAGTGCTTTATGAACAGAAAGTGAAAATAAAAATAATAAACACATGTGAATTTTTTCAAAAGCCTGAATTTATTTAGGATGAGAAATTGTTATTTTCCTGATGGGAAAATAATTAAGGGCAAATGAAATTGCAGAGCACAGAGATTCAAACCTTTTAAAATGGCTGTATAATGTTCATGCTAATGTATCAATTGATCCAAGTGATCAATTTATCACTTGGATCATATCAAGATTTAAGTATAAAAAGGCTTCTGGATTTCTGTTTTTACACATACTTGCAAATGGGAAGAGGGTATTTCGTGTTTAGGGTATTTCCTCCCACCCTTCCCCGCAACAGACTCAAATGAGGAAAAGAGTGAGACTGTGGTTACTGGCACATATCCTTCTATCATTTTCTTGGTATTCAGCTCCTTATGTATGGTCCTGCCAGATTTAACTCTCTAATCAAACAGATTGTGTTTATGAATTGCACTAAGCCATAGTTTGAATAAGCTACAAATGACAGGATTCACACAAAATGTTAACCCATCAATTACTTATGTATTACACAATCATAGAATCAAAAAATATAAGAGCTGAAAGGGATTTTAAGAGACCATCTGTTCCAACCCCTGCCTAGGATAGGAATTCACTATTACTGTATAGTATCCCTGAGAGATGGCCATCTGCCTCTGTTTAAACACTTCCAGCGAAGGAGAATCCACAGATTCCTGCCATAATCTATTCTATTGCTCAACCTTGCTTGCCATTCGGATTTTTTTTTTTGGGTGTCTAAACAAAATTTACTTCCTTGTAATTTAAACTCATTGTTTTCCCTCCTGTCTTCTGGAACCATTCCAAACAATTCTACATGGCCGGTCTTTCACATACTGAAGACAACAGGTATTGTGTCTTCATTCAATATTCTTTTTGCCAAGTTAAACACATCCCATGCCTCCGAATGTTCCTTATATATATTATTTTTGTCTCATTCCCTTTATTCCCTTGTTTTTTTCTGGACATGCTCCAGTTTATCAATATCCTTCTTAAAATATAGTATCCATAACTGGATGCAATATTTATTTACATTTTAATCAACACAAAACAAAGAAAGTAACTTTTTTGATCTTGACCCTATATTTTTTTATATAACTGCATTACACAATTGTGAACAGTCAAGATATCCATATTCTTTTCTCATTTTCTGCTTCCTATAATTTCATTCTCATGCATCTGATCTTTCCTATGCAAAGATAAGAGTTTGTATTTATCCCTTTTCAAATTCATCATGATGGCTTCCACCCATTGTTCCAGTTTTTCAAGATCCTCCTGAATCTTTACGCTGCCCTTAACATGTTTGTTATCCTATCTATCTTGGTGGTTCCTGTAAATATAACAATAATATTTCCTAGCCCTAATCTGTGTCCTTTATAAATTTGTTATATGTGCAGCCTGACATAAAGCTATTGACATATGGTTTTGAGGTACAGTTGTTCAACCACTCTGTATTCACTTAATGGTGAATGATATTTTTGCCATCTTCCATACTAGGATATCATGAACCCTTTCCTGAAAGTAAGATATACTACATCCATTACATTTCCATCTCCTGAAAAGGAGATTCGTTGGTCAGCTTGATTTTATTTCTTGCTGGGCTTCTTCCGAGCAATTGCATCCCTTTCTACATACTAACAAACTGTCCACTTATTAATCTGTTGTAGAGTTTTACCTAGCATTCACATCTAAGTGAATAGATTGAAGACGCCCAAATCCTCTTTCTTCCCCTTTTTGGTGGTTAAAAACATTTTGGCCCTACAGTCTTATGACACTCTACCTGTCTTCCATGCCCTTGCAAAGATCACAGGAGGGCTCCAAGATAAACACTTCATTTAATTGGGGTGGCCATTCTCTCTTTTCAGGAAGGGTTGGCTCCATTTACTCAACAGATTGCCTTAATATCAAACAAGCCACATAATGTTTGGTCATTGTGATAATTAAAACACAAGGTTTTATATTGGGTAGGGAGATTACCCACCAGAAATTCCCAATCTGTAGTCCTGAAATGTATATTGTCACCTTCCAATCCATTGCAGTGACTTCTACAATACTTCCCAAATCTTGCTCTCAAATGCGTTTAACTTTTCATGAGACAGATGTTGGAAACTATTAAATACATAAAATATGTAATGTAGTGATTAAGGCAGTGGATTGGGACCAGAGATTTAGAATTCAAGTCTCTACTCTGGCATGTGGGGGAGCAGAGAAAATGTTTTTGAAACACATCACAATAAGCAGAAGTCTTCCATTCAATTAATACTTTGAAATATTTTTTCCTGTCTGGTTTGTTTCTTTATAATTACATTATAATTCTGCTAGCAATGCAGAATAGTTAAAAAATACAAATGTTTTAATTAGTCCACATTAGAAGGAGCTGAAAATTTATGAAAAATCATGGAAACACAAGGTTTTCTGTAAAATTCAGAAATGAACATTAGAAAAAAAGATTTCCAATGTTTTAATTCCATTTCAGAATCTGAAATCAAGGGAGAAGGTAAATGAAGAAAATCCTAAGGCACTATTGGTAGCTGGGATCTACAATATATAATTTAATAAAACAGGTATTGTACAATGAAGAAGCACCTGGTTTATTCTTTCTTTCTTTCTTTCTTTTCCTTCCTTCCTTCCTTCCTTTTTCTTTCTTTCTTTTCTTCTTTCTTTCTTTCATTCCTTTTTTGGGTTAATGAGGTACATACGAAAAGTGTTCATTACCATGATCAAGGCAATGATAACCACACAGGTAACTTTTAGAATAATGTCTGCCTTTAAGTATAATTACATATGGAAAGACATATGCGCATAGCTGAGAATAGAATAGAGTAGAGTAGAGTAGAGTAGAGTAGAGTAGAACAGAACAGAACAGAACAGAACAGAACAGAACAGAACAGAACAGAATAGAATAGAATAGAATAGAATAGAATAGAATAGAATAGAATAACACAGTTGGAAGGGACCTGGGAGGTCTTCTAATCTAATACCCTGCTTAGGCAGAAAACCTTATACCATCTCAGACAGATGGTTCTATCAGTCCAATCTCTTTTTAAAACTTGCAGTGTTGGAACATTCACAACTTCTGCAGTCAAGTTGTTCCACTGATTAATTGTTCTTTCAGGAAATTTCTTCTTAATTCTAGGTTGCTTCTCGGAGTATACAGATAATTAATCTGAATACTCAGTTGGTAGTTACTATCTTCCCAATTGCTATGTCTTCTCAGCCAGTATGGAGAATCTGCAATTCACCAGAGTCTGCTGAACTATACTTCCCAATAGACCCAGTAATCACGGCTAATAATGAAGGTTGCTGTTATAATTAACAACACCCTTGCTCACAATCTTCCATGATAATATGTAACTTGAACTGATTGTTATGTAATGTTGTAGTGATCTCTTTGGCTAAATATGTACGTTCCAGTCAGATTTCATCAGACATTTTCCATTGTAACAGACAGTTTACCACTAATGACTTTATCGTAAACAATTTATATATACTGCTTGATTTGGGGCGCTTACACAGAAGGATTGTGTATTGGTTTGAAAATGCAGCTTTGGGAATCTGCACTCTTAGGGAGCTTAGATTATTTATTTCCTATTCAATTGTGGTGTAGTTGAGACCACTGTAAATTTGGTACTTATTTATATTGTGAACCTCAGATTTTTAAAAATTTTGTTTGTATTTGTTTTTCAAAAAGCCACGGCTGTTTCTCCACTGAAGGGAATTTTTTTCACCCAACTTTCTGGCTCTTGAGCAATTCTGGAACAAAAATTTCAGACTGGAGCCTTGAAATTTTTTCTCCACAGGCCTGCTAGGGTGAAACTGACCATAGTTTTGTCAATGTCTCTGTTATCTAGAGCATCAGAAAAATATCAGCCTATTCCTCTTTTTTCCCCTTCCTTTTTTGTAACTGTATTAATGTACCCTTTTAGTCAAGATTTAATGTTCCCTTTTTATACTGATTCTCCTGCCTAATCAAAGAATTGCTGAATTTATTTCTCTGGAGGTTTGCACAAGCCTAGCTTTGGAGAGCAGCAAAGAAATAAAGAAAACAACTATGAAGATTCTCAATCCTCCAGGTCATGGTTGTCCCAAAAATGTTTTTTCAAAGGGCAAACAACACGGTCCTTTCAGCTGTTCCAAGAAAGCTCCACACCCATTTGCATTATTCAGATGACTCTGGTGGCACAGATAAAACCTCCAAGCAGTCTCAACAATGTTCAGAGAGAGAGAGTGCTAACAACCAGATAACTGCAAGGAATATAAATCCTTCCATTCTCACCATACAGTCAGAACTGAAAAAGTTTCTTGGATGAGAAGTGAAACATCTTCAAGCAAAAACAAATAATGTCCGGTTGCCTTTGAAAAAGCACCTTTGGGAGATACAGAAACATCACAGAAACAAATTTCAAAGTACAGAAACAGAAATAAATTTCACAGTAGCATCATCATCCAGATTTTTGCAGGCCAGACATGGTAGCCATAGTTTAATTTGAATGATGAAGTGATTAATCCAAAATCTTGAAAGAGAATAATTGAAAATGTTTTGGGTGCCATAGACTTTCCTCTGGCTTTCCTTCAATGTCACATTGGGAGACACTAATAGAATAAAATAGATTAGAATAGAATAGAATAGAATAGAATAGAATAGAATAGATTAGAATAGAATAGAATAGAATAGAATAGAATAGAATAGAATAGAATACCTTTATTATCATTGCATTCCACGAATACAATGAGATTTGAAAGCTACTCCAGCACAATGCCCCAAATAATCATAATCACACTACAGAGTTGTAATAATAATAATAATAATAGTAATAATAGTAATGATAGTAATGATAGTAATAATAGTAATAATAGTAATAATAGTAATAATAGTAATAATAATAATAATAGGACTAAATCACAAATGCACTGTTTGATTCAAGACAATTACTGCCTTGGAAAAGAAACTGTTTCTCAATCTATTAGTCCTCATTTTAAGACACCTATCATGCCTCCTTGATGGTAACAGATCGAAATATGAATGTCCAGGATGAGAATGGTCTGTGGAGATTTTTAGTGCTCTAGAGAGGAGTCTGGTCTTCACAATCTCTTCCAAAGAAGAAAGAGAGCAACCAATTATTTTTCTTGTGCTGTGTTTATAACTCTCTGGAGCATCTTCTTATCCACTGCAGAGCATCCACCATACCACACCATGACAAAGTATGCCAAAATGCTTTTGATGGTAGACCGGTAAAAAATAACCAGCAACTTCTCATCCAGACCACTCTTTTTCAGCAACCTCAGAAAGTGCAGGCGCTGTTGGACCTTCTTTGCAGTGGCCACAGTGTGGACCAACCAAACCAGTATGAACCAGAATGTTTGGAGAAGATGTGGTAGGGTAGAGATGCAAAGAGAAATAGTGCAATATCTTGATAGTAATGAGGATGGAAATGCTGTTTCCATTAAGATTCTGAACAGGAAAGATTCTAGTCCAAATGAATCTGGCGGATGTCCACCTTCCCATAAATTTTTGTATATGTTTAGAGTAGTGTGGGATTGAGTTTCTTTAAGAAATTTAGGAGGTAGCTGAAAGGTGTCATTTATGCTTGGCATACTTAGAGGAGTATCAGCCTCTGGTGTTTCTCCAACCATCAAGTTAAACAGTTGATCCATGTTAAACAGTACTTTCAGGTAATGCTGGTTCTCAGCAGATCCTGAGGAAATGAGCAAATGAATCAAGAGATATTTTTCCATGCAACAATTATAAGTTGTATAGTTGCTATGATCATATTAAATTTATGAGTGCTGGTGTTTTTATTTATCTAGTTCCATTTTTTAGTTGCTATAGCCCTGTTTACACATGATAAATTAATTAATATTCCTGTACAAGTCTAATTGTAATATAAATGCATCTGCCTTTTTCTATATATAAAGACAGTCGCAACTTGAACCACCACATACATCTATGAATGTAGATCAGCCCTCCTTTTATTCCCAATTCCAATCCAGCCAATTTCAGCCAAATTTCAAATATCTATTCCTAATACTCAAAGTAAAACTAATAGATATTTCCCATTTCACTTATATTTAAGCAGGACAGCTCCTAGATCGCCAATAGAAAACTTTTCTCCATTCCCAGCCCTCAAATCTTCAAATGCCTAAGAATATCCATAGTGATTTTTTTTCACTCTATTCATTCAGATCAACATGTTTTTAAATATAATCTATTACTATTAGCTCTGCTTGCTAAAGCCAAAGATACCTGGGGTTTAATGACACCTGGATAAGTAGAATATTAGCATCAGTAAAAGAAAAACATTTTAGAAGACCAGAAACTGAAGTTACTCCAGTGCAATAATTTTATTCCCCATGCTCACCTCAATTCTCAGTCTACAATACTCTCTCTCTCTCTCTCTCTCTCTCTCTCTCTCTCTCTCTCTCTCGCTCTCTCGCTCTCTCGCTCTCTCGCTCTCGCTCTCTCTCTCTCTCTCGTATAATTGTATACAAGCTTGTATAATTGGGAATTTAATTCAGAGATCCTAACTTTAAATGAATGTTTTGAGCGATTGCTATATAAAGCTACAGCCTAAATTTATTTGAAAATGGGTTTCATTATACTCATATATATTGCCTAGCTGCAATATAGCTACTGTCCTAAACAAATTCTTGCTAAGGAGAACTGAGCCATTGAATTCAACAAGATAGCTTATGGTAAAAGCTGCTTTTATGAGAGATCAAGGGAAATGATAAATTGCAATTTAATTCTTTTCTATATTTGTTCAGTGTCTAAACATTCAGTAAACACATTGCATTCTTGTCATTTAATGCCTGTGTTTTGGCACTCTTTAGCATCTCCCTCCCCCAAATCCTGTTCTCCCTTTTTAAAGTCTTTCCAGTGTACACAAACAGAATGTACACAAACATTGATATAGTATTTCAGATGTTTCAACAATGTTTCATTGATGAACAAAAGCACACTGTCTCTAAACATCACCCCATTAGTATACCTCAGAGTCACAGTACTCCCTTTTGCCAATGTGATGGGAACTTATAATCCTTAATGTAAAAGGACTTTTTTCAGCAAACCTAGAATACCAGATCAATGTAAAACATGACACCAACTCTATGACATCGTATTTTTTAAAAAAATGCTCAGCTGTTTTCTTTTCAGATACGACATGGATGTACATGATTTCTGCCAAGTGCTGCATTCTTCATGACATTATTGAACACTTGATGTAAATATTTATAATTGTGAGAAGAGTGTGTCTATCTCCTAAATTTTCATTACAAATACTTTGAATTATTTCTTCATCTCTCTCCTGACAGCTATTTCTATACTATCAGCTAACAACTATACTATTTTTAAAAAAAATTTTTAGCCCCTGGAATATTAGTTTAGTCAGTTAGGAAATCAGCCAGCCAAGTCCTATCAGTATGTCACCTATCAATCTACTCTCTGTGACAAATACAGACAATCAGTACAGCCTGGAAATAGAAAAAAATGTTGATCAGGGAAATTTGTTGATAGTTTTTGTTTTGCCTCATTTCTTTTAGCAGTTACACTTATCCCATGGAATGGAATAAAAACAAAACAGAGTTTTTAAAGTCTATTTCTAGTTCTAAATATTGATCTTTAAGTACAACAAGGTAAATACAAACTCCAAAACAAATCAATTTTTCCTTTCCCTTTTTGTCATAACATGGTTTCAGCAAAAACAAGAAGGAGCCCATTTTTTATTAAATATAGACAAATGTATTGATTTCTAAGTGTGTGTGTGTGTGTGTGTATGTGTGTGTTAATGTTTTAAAAAATTTTGTATGGGCATGTTCTGTATGTTTTCCATATATTACACACATGCAAACACTTTTGTGTAATGTACTTATTTGTATGTGTACGTACTTCTGATAATCATTTTGTGGGGCCATGTTACAAACAAGTTTTATTGTTCAGCCTTTCCCAACCTAGCATTCACTTTTACAATAAATGTGGACTTTGACAGCCTCTCCTTTCTTTTAAAAATTACTAATAAAATTATATATGTATACAATATTAGCCTTGCTACTGTGACAACCCATCTCCCAAGGTCAGGCTGCCTTTCTTTAGTGGAACTCGACTCATCAGTTCAAGAAAATTGCTATAAATAAGTCTTCTTCTTCCTCCTCCTC
>BLBF01000032.1:25153110-25164744 GCA_015471245.1 Laticauda colubrina
CTCCTCTTCCTCCTCTTCTTCTTCCTCTCTTCCTCCTCCTCTTCTTCTTCCTCCTCCTCCTCCTCCTTCCTTCTTCCTTCTTCTCCTTGCCCTTCTCCTCCTCTTCTTCTTCCCTTTTATGAGCTTGATAATGTTCTTCAATGTCATGTCCCTTCCATTTCATCAGTATTAAAGACAAGTCATTAAATGAAGAGAATTGAATGAAACAGTAGTTAGTATAGCAAGTGGTGGCTTAGTCAGTCTGATACAAATCGGACTTTTCTGCTAAGGAAGAGAAAATGCATCTGCCCACCATGATTCTAAGAGGTTAAAGGGTTTTAGAAGAAGAAAGAGTGAATTATTGCTCCTTTTAAATGATCCAAGCTGGGTGAGTTGTGCAGATGGAAAAATGCTGTTGTGTGTATTTCTGACCCACAGAAGTCAAATGTCAACTGCAAATTGACAGATCAGGAAGCAGGCATTCCTGCCTCTCTGACTTTGCACTGAGTGTCAGCAGGATGATGTGGAGCATCCAACTGAGATGAGCTTAACACAAGCTTTTGCCAGGCAAGTGTGATGCAGAGGTTTCTTCCTGGACCACCTGCTAAACTCATCTGTTATGAAACATGTGTGTTCTCTTTGGCTCCAGCTATAACTAAGCAGGAAGCATAAAAGTGAGGTTCAGTTTTTAGGAAATCTACAGTCTTCCCAGAACTGAAGGACAACTATAACCAAGGGCTCTCTAAGGCATTAATCAACCTACCCAGGACATTTTTCTTTGGCAAAATGTCTGCCCCTTCTATTTGCTAAGAATGACTGGCCCACAGGAAATTCATCATAGAAGTCTCACCACAAAAGATTCATCATATGGCAGCAATACATATTTTTTTTACTTTAGCAATCCCTCCAGTAAGAGTTTATTCACTAGGAAAAATGAATACAAGCTATGCTGGAGAGGGAAATATGACATTTCTAGTAATAAAAGAAAAAGATGATTGAGTTTTTGGAGCATTTCCAGGACATAGGTGATGAGGTTGATGCTGCTTCTAGAAAAAGGATTTGGAATTCTTTCAAAATTCAGGAAAAGTGTGGAATAGGGTATACAGTAGGCTCTAAACCCCATTCTATTCTCAAAGAGTGCTCAAAGAGTGCTCTGTTTATTTATTTATTTATTTAGAAATTTTTAGCAATGATTACATTTTCCCCCTCAAGGCACTTTACATAGAACTAAAATGTTTTAAATACTGTATATAAAATCTAAACATTGGTTCAGTAAAACTGAAAGTCATGAGAACCATAAATCTTATCCCTGGTGCTAAAGAACAGCTATTTCAAGCATAGAGACTTATAAAAAGCTGGGTAGCAGATATATCAACTGAAAAATAGTCCAGTATCTTTGGAACCATCAGATGCCCACATTCCAGCCAGACACTTAACAAAATTATGTCCTAGTAAGGGAGATAAAATATTTATATAATGCAATAATGTAATCTAGCCTCCTATAGCACCACCCCCTTCCTCCCAACCTATTAGTAAGGGAAGCTGTTCAGCATTTCCATTTCCTATCACATTTCAAGTCAATCTAAAACTCAGTGTTCCAGATTCAACCAAGACTACCTGATATGCCAACATCCAGGACATCAGCAGGAAGCAATATTGAAAAAATATTAAACTGTACCAATTAATTTGTCAAATTCAATGAAACAGTGACTTGGTATGAGGAGGAAATGTACTGTTTTAGCAATAGCTTAATATAGCCTTGGGTGAAGATATGGGAAATTCTGAAAGAGAGAAAAAACATAAATTAGTTCCAAGAAGATAGAATTCCTTCAAGACCAGTGAAGTTTATCAAGGGTGGTCTGTATGTTCCTAATTGTCCTGAACAATTGAGACAACTGACTAGGATTCAGGTTTTGCAAATCCCAGTACAAGTTCTCTCAACATTCTTTAACTTCTACTTTCTAATTAGCATATATCACTTTGTAATATCAGAAGGAAGAAATCAAATGATTTCCTCTTCCACCTCTACATTAAGAATCCCTTTATATTCCCTGCAGTATGAGGATTATCATCAGCCATTTAGAAACAATTTGTTATGTGGATTCAGGTAAAGATGAGTTAATCTGATATTCTTAGTAGATCCGTTTCTGGATTGGATGACCAGATGCACCTTTAACAAATCTGTAGAAAACAGTATGATATATCATGTGCAACAATTATTAGCACAGAAGCTCTGCCTTGTGGGTTCTTCATTCAGACATAGTGCAGGCAGGCTTCAGAAGAGAGAGTGGTAATTGTAATCTTTGTTATTGTATCAAACAAAGATGAATGAAAAAAATAGCATACAGGTATCAGCATTTCCTCTAAAAACACACCTCAGTGGGCAAAATAGGAGGTGAAAAAAAAGCATGTGAAGAGTGGAGTGGCCATAATTGGCTTCCAAATACATTTGGGATTAGTTAGAAGGGTTCAGGGTGTGAATTGCTGGATCCACTTCTAGCAGTTCTGGTTTAAGAGGTTACAGCTTGTCTGGCTGTATCCTAGTGCAGGATATGAACATACCAGAACAGTAAAACCCCAAGCAACCATTCTATTGCTAAGACTCTCTCTCTCACACACACACACTTTTTAGATGTTCTTTTTCACAGCCATTTGCAAACAGTATATTCCTCTAATGAAATTATTTGCACTCTTAAGGGGATTCTTTTTCTGGCTCATGTTTCTCTAGATTTGATTATCATTTAGCTGTTTTGAGTAATCTGGAGAAAGGAGAAAAGATAGGGTTGTAGACCCTGTCAAGTATCACAGGCCAGTTTAAGGGACAAAAGATGAAACTGCATGGGTGGGATTCTGGCAGAGTTGTACATCCCACAAAAATAAGCTTAGCTAGCTGATGTTTCTTCTCCCATCTGTTTTTTTTTTTTTTTCAGGGAATCAAATATCCTTTCTTGGAGATCTCTTAAGTGTTTGTCTATGTGATGGGAGATACCACCGTTCAAGTGAGATTATGAGACTCACCATAATTATATCTTTTTGAAAGAAGATTGATTGAAGCATGATTCATCCTGCTTAGCAGGGGGAAAACCTACTTGCTTCAATGCTGTCACCGTCTCCCTAGGCCACACCAGTCATTCTATGGTGTTTCAGGAGAAGTCAATCTGTGGAGTAATGCATTCAATATTTTCAATGCATGGCAACTGGTTTTTATTTTAGTCTCCTAACTTTCTGTAGAAAGGTAGAAAGAGGTGGGATCAAATAAATCCCACTGCTTAGAGTCCTTGCTGATGTCATAAGACCCCTGCAACTACCAGTTTTAATGAACAGCATCTGGGTTTTTTTTCCTGATGTGCTTTTATTTAGATAGGATACCTTTGATGCTTGTATAATGGCAGCAGAAGAAATTTTATTTTTTTTAATTTGATTTGATTTATCAATCGCTTACAAGATAATAGGTATAAGTATATACATAGTTATGAATACATGAAATGGGTACATAGAAGAAAAATAAAAGAAACAATAGGACAGGGACGGTAGACATGTTGGTGCACTTATGCACGCCCCCTACAGACCTCTTAAGAAAGGGGTGAGGTCAATAGTAGACAGTCTAAGGTTAAAGTTTTTGGGGTTTGGGGAAGAAACCACAGAGTCAGGTAGAGTATTCTAGACATTGACCACTCTGTTACTGAAGTCATATTTCCTGCAATCAAGTTTGGTGTGGTTAACCGAGAGTTTGTATCTATTGTATGCTCTTGTGTTGTTATGGTTGAAGCTGAAGTATTCATTGATAGGTAGGACATTGCAATGTATAATTTTATATACCATACTTAGATCAGACCGAAGACAGCGTAATTCAAGGTTTTCCAGGTCTAGAATTTCAAGTCTTGGTAGCATAAGGTATTCTACAATGAGTAGAGGAGTGGAAAACTCTTCTTGTGAAATAATTCTGGACTTTCTCTAGTGTGCTAATATCAGATACGTAGCGTGGGTTCCAGACTGATGAGCTGTATTCGAGTATTGGTCAAGCAAATGTTTGGTATGCTCTAGTTAGTAGACTGATATTACCAGAGAAAAAGCTATGCAAGATTAGGTTAACAACTCTTAATGCCTTTTTAGCTATGGAGTTACAGTGGGCTCTAGCACTTAGATCATTAGAGATGAGTATTCCAAGGTCCTTTACAGAGCTTGGATCATCAACAAGGTCTTAACTATTCAGCTTGTATTTTATTTTTTTACTAATATGTAAGACAGAGCATTTATTTGTTGAGATTTGAAGTTGCCATTTGTTTGACATTCTGATACATAGTCGAGGTCTTTTTGAAGGGTAGCAGTATTGTCTATGGTATTGAACAGCTTTACATCATCTGTGAAGAGAATGCAGTTGCTCTTAATGTGATCACAGAGGTCATTTATGTAGAGTATGAAGAGAGTTGGTCCTAGAACACTGCCTTGGGAGACACCACTCTTGACAGGTACAGGATTTGATGGGACAGTCTCAGTTTTGACCATTTGTTGTCTGTTTGAGAGGAATGCTTCTATCCAGTTATGCAGTTGTCCAGAGATACCATAAGATTTTAGTTTTAAGAGTAGTTTGTTGTGTACCACTGAATAAAAGGGTTTACAGAAGTCCATGTAGATTGCATCAAATTGTTTTGCCCTGATTGAGTTGTGTAGGCCAGATGTTTTTGCAGTGTAAGAGTTGTAGATTACATGATAGGTTTTTTTTCCTAAAACCAAATTGTTTGTTAGAGAGTAGGTTGTTTGTCTCTAAGTGGAGGATAATGGATTGGTTAATAATTGATTCCATGACTTTACAGGTGACACAGCATAAGAAGATTGATCTGTAATTTTCAACTAAGCTGGGGTCTCCCTTTTTGAAGATGGGGATGACTGTGGCTTGTGACCATAGTTTTGGCAAGGAGCTGGTCCTGAAAGATTTTTCAAAGATTATGCTTAGAGGTTCTGCTATGGCAGTGGATCGCTTTTTTAAGAAGTATGCATATCTTCCATCCGGTCCAATAGATAGAGATTGTTTTAGATTGCGTAGTGCTTTTTCAACATTGTCTTCTGCAAAATTGATAAGTATTAGATCATTGTAGATTTCTGTGGTTCAGCTAGGAAATACTGGGCATGATCCATTGCTGTTCACAAATACTGAGCCAAAGAATGTGTTAAAGAAGTTGGCTTTAATAGTGTCGTTATTGTAGTCTTTACCATTAGGTCCTTTCAGGGGTGGGATGGACCTTGAGTCTTTTAGTTTGTTGTTTACAAAATTGTAAAAAGCGTGGGTGGAATTGGTTTGTAGAAGGTTTTCCTCTTGTTTAATGTGATAATTGGTGCATTCAGTCTTTATCTGGTGGCATATATTTTTGTATCAGCTTTTGAAGTTGGCAACGTGACCAGATTTGTTTTTCTGCCAGAGTGATTTCTTTTTGGATTGAAGTTTCCTTGTTGTTATGGGTAATCTGTTTTTTGGGGGCGGGGGGAGTTGTTATTGGTACATATGGTTTGATGACTCTTTTGACTTCAAGTAAAAATATGTTGTAATGGTCTTCAACACTATTGCATCCAGTGAACAGAGATTGCCAATCAAGGGATGATCATTGTCTATAAGACCATTGTTGCCTTTTTTGAAGTTATAATTGGGGATTATGTCATTGTGATGATTTTTGTGTGGACGCATGTTGAGACAAAAGTCAATCATATTGTGGTCACTGTTGGAAAAGGGTTATTTGGTTTGTATTCCATAAATTAAATTCAAACTATTGCAGAAGATGAGATTGAGGCAGTTGTTAAGTCTAGTATTGTTGGTTACTAGTGGTTCCTGTCCCAGATTTGTAATAGCATTGTAGAAGGTTGCATGTATGGGTTCAGTTATACATTCGTTTAGGGTCCAGTTAATATGAGGTAGATTAAAGTCACCAAGAAAGATAAAAGCATGTGGGCAGGATGTTGCCCATGTTAGTAGTGTATTTAGCTTGTTTACATATTCGATGTCATAATCAGGTGTTCTGTAACATAGTAAGAATTGAAATGTGATATTTAAGGATAGTTCACAGATGATGGTCTCAGGAAGAGCAAGTTCCTGGGTAACTTGGATATTTTATAGATGTAAGGACTTTTTATAGAAGATTGCAGCACCACCTCCTCTACGAATTTCACAATCTGATCGGTAAACATGATAGTCTCTTACTGTGGTAATGGAGTCAGGGAGAGATGTGTTGAGCCATGTTTCACAGACAAATATGATGTCGAATTTAGCCATATTTAATAAGAGGAGAAATTCAGGATTCTTGCATTGAGTAACTTGCATTTAAGGTCAGCTGTAGTTGGAATTGAGGTAGTTAGGGGCATGCATTCCTTGTCTTGGGTGATGGTGGATTGGTTGAAGTAGTGTTGTGGTTGAAGGTTAAAGCTGAGTTGCAGGTTGTGTGACTTACTTTTGATACAGTCAGCATGGTAGTCAATGTACAGGTCCTTCTCTCCATTGTCTAGACATTTTTTGAGTTCTGTGCAGAGTACACAGGAGTGGGCAAGCTGCTGTATGGTTAGGTCAGGGTGAGAACAGAGGTTCTAATGATTGGTGTTGCTTTTGGCAAGTGAATTTATAGTATAAATAAATTTACGTTTCCTTGATTCATTTTTGCAAATGACCCTGCAAAAGCGTGGGGCCACAGAGCCATCTCTGTTTTTGAGCTCTCGGCCAATGCGGGAAATGTCAAGTGTTTCATCAGGGGAGATGGTTGATGCTTGATAATCACTGATGATGTTTCAGACAGTTGTGATGTCATCATTGTCATTGATGTCCTCTAGACCAAATAAGATGGCGTTTGGACATTTCTGTTCATGCTCAACAGCTTCTCTGATGAGGATTGAGACTACAATCTGTAGTCTAGGCTAAAGCTTTATTCAACAATTCCCAGTTCTGGGCATACTGTTTGGTACTTGCCATGATCCATAAAACCCATAAACTCTCAATGGGGGAGGGGGGGAGAGGCAACAACATCACAACTATGGTTGAATACAAGCATTGAACACATGATTGACTTCACAAGGACAGAATACATCCAATAGAAGAGAATATCTATAACTGAGGAGTTCTTGGTGTCGTCTGAACTCAGTTGTTTTCTTGAAGACTTTTCATTATTCAGCTGGGTAATGTCGTCAGTATACATTGATGATGTTACTTAGTTGGTAAAGAAATATCTGTAAAGACCCAAACTCAAAGGGCATCAAGAACTCCAGAGGGAGGTTACATGTTGAATACACCAAAGTTTCAAAGACAGCTTTTTAAAATCTGCTGCAATGGAGAAGTCACTTTTTTTATATTTTACATTCATTAAAATAGGATTCCATTACTTTAATTTTTCTGAGCTCATATTCTTAAGGAGAGAAGGGAAAAATGCTATCAATGTAGCAAGATCTGAAACTAAAGGCCTGGTCCCACTGGCTGACGGATGCAAAACGTATGCATAAAGGACACAGCGGATGAGCAAAATTTCAGGGGTGGCTCCATCCATTGTTATCTGCTCCCAAAAGTGGCCAAAATCTGCATAAACAGAACGGAAAAGAATGGATGTGGGTAGTATGTAGCAGGGATGTTAAACGGATGTTCATAGGAAGCCTAGCGGATGAAAGCGGATGGAAGCGGATGACACCTCCGAAGGAGTTCCAGGGGAGAATTTCAAAGCGGATGCATAGTGGAAAGGGCGGATGCATAGCGGATGAAGCGGATGCATCACGGACGCCTATAGGAAACAAAGGAGATGCCGCACAGATTTATATCGGATGCAAAGCATTCACTGTGCATGCGGGGAGTATTAATTGCATCAGCTCCATGGATATAAAAGGATGCAGCACGCACGCAGTCAGCATACAGGGGAAAGACGTGCTGCCAGATACATCTAGCAGGAACACCATGGTTCGTCAGTCAGGCAAGAAGAGGAAGCCTGTGCCTATTCGTTCAAGCCCTGGCAAGAAGGCCAGAACCAGCATCCCACCCCCTGGCACTGACTATGAAGCTGCTGCTGCTGCTGCTGCTGCTGCTGTTGTGGTGGACCAGCCCCAAGGCCCTCAAAGCCTTGCTGCTGAAGGCCCTGCTGCTCAAGCCTCTGAAGGTCCTGCTGTTCAAACCCCTGAATGTCCTGATGCTCAAGCCCCTGAAGGCCCTGATGCTCAAGCCCCTGAAGGTCCTGCTGCTCAAGCCCCTGAAGGCCCTGCTGAAGCCCCTGCCAGAGGGAGGAAGAGGCAAGGGAAGCAGAAGGGAGAGAGGAAACAGTACACTGTTTCCGAAGAGCATGAGGATGAAGTGCTGGAATGGCTGAGGGAGAACAAATACCTCTGGAGAAAGGGCCACAGACTGTATAGGGACACCAAGAAGAAGCAGGCAGCTTGGAGAGACAAAGCAGAGATCCTGGGGTACACTGCAGAAATACTCCTAGGATGGTTGAAGTACATGCACACTGGTATGGCAAGCTACACCTCAAGAAATCCGAGCAGGCCGCTGTCAAGCTCACTGACCAGGAGATGTACGTCATGGCCAAGTGCAGTTTCCTGGAGGGTGAGATCCGCCACTGAGGAACAGCCCCTCTGAGAACCCTCTCCCTCAGACAGCCCACAGACAGCCAGTCCTCTTCCAGCCAGGAGCCAGCGAGCCTGTCCAGGCAGTTGTCTTCAGAGGGCCCCACGGCAGAGACCCCCCCGACAGCTGCACTCCCCAGGCCGGCAGACTTGGAGGATCCCGTGGAGGATGATGCCCTGCTGTCACAAATGGAGGAAGAAGCAGCAGCCACCAGAGGCCAACCCACCCCCACCCCCACCCCCAGCTCCAGAAGATGCAGGCAGAGAGGCAGAATGGAGGGCCAGGACCACAGTGTGCTGTTGGAGATCAGGGACACAATGAAGACCAGCACAGAACTTCTCTCTCAGCTGGTCCACAGTGACATACCATCCTTGGACCGGAAGCCCTTCATCACCTATGTGAGCCAGACCCTGAGGGATCTGCCTGAGGCCCAGTACCGGGTGATGAAGCAGAAGATCACAGCACTTCTGCACTACCCTCAAGGCCCAGCTGAAGCTGCTCCTACCCAGTCCAGGTCTGCTCCTCCACCCCAGGCGATGTCACAGCCCTTCCACAGCTTTCAACAGCCCCTCACCCACCAAGGCTACCAGGACTTCCCACAGCACAAGCAGAACTTCCCAGTCCAGGCCCAGGTTCATCGGATGCCACAGACGCCACTCCTCACCCAGCTGCAGACCAGACAGCCCCACTACTCTCCTCCTTCCTCCACCCCGCAGCCAAGCCCGTCAATGGACAATCTGTCATCAGTATTGGGCCTGACATCTCAAGTCCTTGATGAAGGGCCTCTCAACTTCATGGGACTGAGTCAGCTCTCGGATAGCTTTCTGAACACACCATCCCCTGTTGTACCCTTGGGGCTAAGCACCCCAATGGCGCCTCAGACCAGCACTCAAGCCACAGCCACCTCCACAGTCCCTGCCCGCTGAACCATGGACATGACTCAGAGTGACTGAGAATAGTGTCAGAGACTGAGTTGTTTACTTGTTACGTTTATATTTGCTTAAGACAAAGTTCATTTTGCTAGTTTAATACAGTCATAAAGTTTACCTAAGAAAGTTAATAAAGGTTATCTTTGATTAAGACACTTAATACAGTTTACTTGGTTCATTTTGCTTATTTAATAAAGTCATAATGTTTACCTAAGACAGTTAATAAAGATTATCTTTGCTTAAGACACTTGGTTCATTTTTTTTACTTAATAAAGTGTTGGTGAAAACTTTGAAAAAATGGTTAAGCCTTTGCATGCTTCTGGGATAGATAAGGATAGTTGTGGGATAGATAAACCTCCAGTGAAAGCATAGTGGGACTGTATGGTCCACCATCCCAGCTGCCACACACATGGACCTTTATTATCAATAACAATTTATTCATTGACCAACACATTTTAAAATAAACAAAGCTCTTTATTAATGCCCTATTCAATGTAGGACCACTCAATATGCATGGCACAATCTCATCAGTGTTATGCGACAGCTTCAAGGAAGCATCCATTAATCATCTATCATCCTGTCTTGCCACTCCACTGCTCCAGCTGGGGAGTTGCACCAGTGTCTCAGGAGGTTGCGCTGCTTCTTCCCTTCACGTGAAGCTCTGTTGGGGCCTTGTCCATCCACAGTCTCTATCAGGTTATGTCCTTGCCTCCATTCACCAGGCTCCATGTCCCCATTCCCTTGTTGACGGTCCACAAGCCTGTTCTGCAACACTGGGTAGCAGGTACGCATGAGATTGTGCAGGATGCAGCAAGCTTCCACGGTGCTCCATACAGTCTCTGGGTCATGCTGCATGGTGATGAGAAGTATCTGGAACCTGTTGGCCAGGATGCCAAAGGCGTTCTCCACCACCCATCTTGCCCTGGACAGCCTGTAGTTGAAGATCCTCTCTTCACGGTTGAGGTATCTTGAAGTGTCCAGCTTCATGAAATAGGTTCTGAGGGAGAAGGCGTCATCACCCACAATGAAGTAGGGCACATCTTGTGTGTCATTGGGTAGGGGGTCTGGATCTGGAAAACCCATGATGAGGTTGCATTCCAGCCCATCCTTTTTTTTTTTTTTTTTAAAGTTTTTATTAATTTTCTACAAACAAACAAACATACAAAACATTAAAAACATCTACTCTCATATATACTTCCGGTGTATCGGTTGGTTCATCAGTTTTGTGCATTCATTTTATAGTGTCAATTACAATTATATTGCATAACCACTCATATTGTCAATCCATATTCTAATATTACTAAAGAAAAAAATAAAAATAAAAAAATCTTTTTCTGACTATACTTTTAATCATTCATGCTTTGCGAGATAACAATACTTCAAACAGTTTATTCTATAATTTGTCGTATAATCATAACAAATCAATCCTAAAAAACTCTTCATATATATAATATTAATGCTCTATTATTGTATTTTATCATCTAACCATTGATAAAAAAAACCCCAAATTGCATAAAATTGTTTATCTTCTTGTTCTCTAATTTCAAATGTCAATCTACTCATCTCAGCACATTCCAATATTTTCTTAATAATTTCTTCCTGCAATGGTATTTTCTCATTCTTCCAGTTTTTAGCAAATACAATCCTAGCCGCCGTTAATACATTTACAATCAAATATTTCAAGTCTTTATTATATATATCAGGTAAAATTCCCAATAAAAAGATCTCTGGCTTCAAGTCTATGTGTTTCTTTGTCATTTTTTCCAACCACATGTGAATTTTAGTCCAATATTTTCTAGCATTCTCACAAGTCCACCACATATGATAGTATGAGCCAGGTATCTGATGACATTTCCAACATTTTTCAGATTTATTCTTGAACATTCTTGCTATTCTTGTCGGGGGAAGGTGCCACCTGTAAAACATCTTATACAAGTTTTCTTTATATGCTATTGACATTGTCATTTTATAATTTTGAGACCACAATTTTTGCCATTGTTCTAAATCAATTCCATATCCAAAATTCTTCCCCCATGCAATCATAGTTTCTTTAACTTGTTCTTCCTCTAGCTTAATTCCCAATAAATAACCATATAACTTTTTAATCACTTTCTCATCAGTACCCATCAATATCTTATCTAAATCAGT
>BLBF01000032.1:25173033-25199816 GCA_015471245.1 Laticauda colubrina
TTCTTTCTTTCTTTCTTTCTTTCTTTCTTTCTTTCTTTCTTTCTTTCCTCTCCCTCTTTCTCCCTCCCTCCACCCCAGCTCCTAGTTACTTCCAGGCAAATCTTGAGTTGCTTTATAGATAGGCTTTTCTTCAAATGCACAGATCCTGCTAGTCATAACTCACCAGTTGTTAATCATCTTTTACATCCTCAGTTAGAATTCTGACACCTCCTACTTGGGTTACTTCAGTTTGATTCATGTTCCAAAGAGCTGTCACAAATGAATGATGGATTCCTTTCTTTCAGTTTCATATAACTCTTCCAAACAAGGAGCTTCAGCCTTGCGTATCTTTAGAAGTCGCTTCAGGCTATCAAGAGGCATACGACTTAAACAAAATCTGTTTAATGTGTTTAACATGTAAAGACAGGGATCATAAGGTTTCCATTTCGTACATTGTGTGCCAGGTTGTTTATTTTTTGGAATTCTGAATCTAAAAAAAATAGACTACCCCTCAAATTTATGTGATGCAGATAAATTGGTTTTGGGGGATTAGAGTTTTTATTTCATGTTTTTAAAATTGTAAGTTTCTAGTCATCAGAATCATGGCAAAACGTATCAGAAACAAGCAGATAGCATTGCTCATTTTGAAAGGCTAAGTTTTAAACTATTTATAACTGATAGAGCTATGAATATGGCATGCAAATTGAGAAAATGCAAACAAGTAAATTTCATTTCTTTTTCACTTGTTTTGCTTCTTTCTTTCCTTCTTTCTTTCTTTTTTTCTTTCGAATTTGTTTTTTCTGCAACAGAAGAAAGAAAAAATAGAAGATAAATAAGTACAAAACCCAAACATCTAAAGCATATTTTTAGGGGATCATATCAGTCATTGATGGAGAATAAAACTTTGCCAACCATAATCAAATTTTAGTGATAGTCACTTATAGGATGTTGAAAAGTCAAACTATAAAAAGGCTTGAAGTAGTAATTTAAAACCTGCTCAAGCAGAAAGAATGACATTTGGTATATATGCCTATGCAAATCAAGCTGACTTTTAACCATTCTTAAGTCAATATAATATGCATAGTCAATTCAATTTTTTAAAAAATCAATTTGATTTGATAAACGTAAACCAGGTTAGTTTGATTCAAATCCATTTTGGGACTTTAAATAAGTACCTGTTCATGCTTCAGAGATGTTCACATCAGATACAGATACATATAATCAGAGTTGGAAGGGACCTTGTAGGTCATCTAGTCCACCCCCCACCCCGCCCAAGTGGGAGACCCTACACCATTTCTGACAAATGGCAGTCCAATCTCTTTTTGAAAGTCTCAACTGATGGCGCTCCCACAACTTCCGAGGGCAAGCAGTTCCACTGGTTGATTGATTCAAATCACATCAATTGGTTGATTCAAATCACATCAATGTGATTTGAATCAATTCAGAGGAATCTGTCTATCTGATAATTCAGATTAAATCATCATTTCGGTTTAAAAATTTGATTCTATTTTGGAAACTCATCTGAAGTGCCTTCAAAAAGTTGAATGCTCTTATTGCCCTAATTAGTTATGTATAATCTTATTAGCTTTTCATTGAGGGTATTTTTTTTTAACCTATGAAGTATGATCTGACATTGTGGAACATGAATAAAACAATGTTAGCCTCCCAAGCTGTGTAAACTTAAAAATGTTTCAGTAAACACAACCAGAAAATCCGTAACTTGTTTCAAAAAAAAGTCCCATCATTTAGGAAGTAAAGCTTCTTTACCTATATTGCACACTACTATAGGTTTGGTAGGAGCCGACATGCCATCCTTTCCAATCAACACCTGGGTCTAATGACCCACTTCCAAAATTCAAGCTACCTGCTGGTGGGTTGTGACCTACAACTTGGGAATTTCCTGCATGACTGCCTTATAACCATGAAACAGTTTTTGTCTTCAGTTGATATGTACTTCTAATGGCTCCCAGGTGCACTGGCCAGTGCTTGTCCAAAACAGATGGACTTCAATATTTAAAAGGGAAGCTTTGAAAAGAACCTCACACTGCCTTAGGTAGATTTTTAGCAGATTCTAATCACAACCCTTAAGAATGATACACACCTGCATGGAGTGTCATGGTACATTTATAAAAGTCACTGTCACAAGCAAATTAACTCAGTCTCTCTCTCCATTTCCCCCCGTATGTGTATATGTGTGTGTAAAAGGGATTGAGGGTCCTCCTCAATAGACCTACAGTAAGAAAGCAAGGAGCAAGATGAATGCAATTGAATGCAAAGCATGGATACAAACACACACAATATATATGTGTGTGTGTGTGTGTGTGTGTGTGTGTGTGCTGTTCAGCTTCCTTTGGGTATGATCCAACGTCATTGTAGTGCTTTTAAAGTTGTAGCAACGTTTCAGCAGAATCTCATCTGCCATCATCAGGCTTCTGTACTGAGTTCGTAGGTAGGTCAGGCTATCACAGCCGTTAGTTTTAAATTTGAGGATAGCCTACTGCTGTCCCAGGATGTTTTTTTTTACATTCTGATTGGTTGGGAGTCTTGGTCTGTGTTTATTGTTCTTGAAGTTTGTTTGATTGGTGTTTCTGGTTTCTTCTGTCTGTTTTGTGGCTTTGATTAACTGGAAACATTGTGTTCCTGTATTGGAGGCTTTCAGTGCAGCTTGGCTTCGTGTAAAAGGATGGCTATCATCTATTAGGAAGCTAGGTTTCATCTGGGTGCCTGGTTGGGGTGTGTTTGAGCTGGAGGTATCAGAGGGAGTTTGTTTGTGCCCAGGTGTTTGCCTGGCTTGAAGAAGAAACAGAAGAAACCAGAAACACCAATCAATCAAACTCCAAGTCCAGTGAACACAGACCAAAACTCCCAGCCAATCAGAATAGGCCAGCCTCGAATTTGAAACCAAAAGCTGTGAGACCCACTTCCATACAGAAGCCTGATGATGGCAGATGAGATTCTGCTGAAACGTTGCTACAGCTTTGAAAGCACTAAAATGACGTGGAATAATACCCGAAGGAAGCTGAACAACCTGTGTTCATTGGACTTGGAGTTTGATTGATTGGTGTTCCTGGTTTCTTCTGTCTGTTTTGTGGCTTTGATTGGCTGGCAACAGTCTGTTCTTGTGTTGGAGGCTTTTAGTGCAGCTTGGCTCCATGTGAAGGGACGGCTGCTCTTCATTAGCAAGCTGCTATTCATTAGCAAGCTGGGTTTCACCTGGGTGCCTGGTGGGGGGGTTAGGTTGGAGCTATCAGAGGGAGTCTGTTTTTGCCCAGGTGTTTGCCTGGCTTGTGGCATGGAGATCTTTCTATTTGAGAGTGCAGGCTTCCAAATGATTGACAGTCTGGTGGAATCATCTCTTCTATTCATGCTGTCAGGTCTTTTTTCAATCTCTATGGCTTCTCTGATGATTCTGTGGCTGGGGTTTTCTATAGTGGCCAGGGTTTTAGTGCCATTGAAGTTGATGTTGTGACCTGTGGTTTTCATGTGTTGGACTAGTGAGGAGGTGTGTTCCAGCTTTTTTACTGCATTTTTGTGTTCCTCTAGGCGGGTACTTATTCTTCTATTGGTCTGTCCAATGTATGTGGCCGGGCATGATGTACAGGGAATTTCGTATATGCCTTGGTTTTCCAGGTCAATTTTGTCTTTGGGGTTCCTCAGGATGGCTGCTATTTTTTTGTCTGTTTTGAAGGCAGTCTTGATGTGATGCCTGTGTAGTATCTTACTGATTTTATCTGTGGTACCTCTTATGTAGGGCAGGACAGCTGTTCCATGGATCTGTTGATCTTCTAGGTCTCTGTTATGTCTTGGTGTGTTTTTGTGGATCAAGTTGGTGATTTTGTTTTTGTGGAAGCCATTGGCTGTCAATACTTCAGTCAGGGTGCATAGTTCAGTCTTTATATGTGTCTTGCCTGCCAGGCATTTGGTTCTGGTAATTAGTGTTTTCGCTACGGAATTTATCTGTGCTGGGTGGTGGTGGGATTGGGCGTTGAGGTAGCGGTTGGTGTGTGTTTTCTTCTGGTATATGGTGTGTCCCAGTGTGCCATCTGTTCTTTTGTAGATTAGTACATCTAGGAATGGTAGTTGTTTGTTTATTTCCGTTTCCATGGTGAACTTGATTTTGGGGTGTGTGTTGTTTAGGTGTGTTAGGAAATTGTTTAGGTTTTCTTTTCCATGGGGCCAAATCACAAATGTGTCATCGATGTATCTTAGCCATAGTTGGGTTTGTGGGTGGCATTAGCCAGGGCTCTGGATTCGAATTCTTCCATGAACAGGTTTGCAATGACGGGTGACAGTGGTGATCCCATAGGGGCTCCTTCAATTTGCTTATATCTTTGTCCTTTGTATTTGAAATATGCGTTGGTTAGGCAGTGTTCTGTTAGTTCCATGAGGTCTTTGGCTGGTTGGTATTTATTTTTGATGATTTCAAGAGTTTCTTTTATTGGGACTTGAGTGAATAGTGAAACCACGTCGAAACTTACAAGCAGATCTTCTTGTTCTACGTGTAGATCTTTGATCATTTCTAAGAAGTGGTATGAGTTTTGTACATATGAAGCTGCGGTTTCAGCATGGGGCTGTAGTTGTTTTGCTAAGTATTTAGCTAGGTTTTGTAATGGTGCTCCTATGGAGCTTACTATGGGTCTGAGAGGTATGCCTTCTTTGTGTATTTTTGGGAGGCCGTATAATTTGGGGCATCTAGAAGATTTTTCTCTTGGGATGATCGTCTGTTGGATTTCTTTGCTTATGTGGCTGGTTATAATTTTCTTCTTGGTTGATTTTTCTAGATATGTGGTTGGGTCTGTGTTTATAGGTTTGTATGTGGAGTCTTGGAGTAGGTCTGTCAATTTTGTTTCATAGTCTTTTCTGTCCATTACTGCTGTGGCATTTCCTTTGTCTGCTGGGAGTAATATGATATTATTATCATTTTTCAGGGTTTGTAACGCTCTGAATTCATCTTTTTGCAAATTATTTTTGGGTGGTTTAGTTGTGCATAAGATGTGAGTAACCTGGTGTCTTATTCTGTCAGCTTCATCTATATTTAATTTGGTTAGGCTGGATTCTACTGCACATATGATGGATTCTGTTGGGATTTTTTTGGGTGCTATGGCATAATTGAATCCTTTGGATAGGACATCTGTTTCTGTTTTGTTGAGTTCTCTGTTGGAAACGTTGTATACTAGTTGTTTCAGGTGTTGTGGTGGATTATTGGGAATTTTCTTGTCATTTTCTAATTTTTTCAGTTTTTTTGAGAGTTTATCATTTTTATAAGTATTTTCAGTTTCAGCTCTCCAAGTTGTAAGTTGTTTGATCTTATCCCAAAGTAGAGGGTGGATTTTGCTGCTCAATTCCAGGTGTAGTGCTAGCAAATCTTTGTTTAACTGATCTAATTGGAATCTTTTACTGTGAACTTCATTTCTGAGTAGAGATATCTCTGTCCTTTTCAGGATACGTTTGGTAGCTGCTGTGTTCTTATGAAATGTTAATTTGAAGCAGGTTGGTGTTACATTGTTGTCTCTGCAGCTGCATAGGAATTTTAGGTTACATAGTATTCCTCCCTTCACACGGAGCCAAGCTGCACTAAAAGCCTCCAACACAAGAACAGACTGTTGCCAGCCAATCAAAGCCACAAAACAGACAGAAGAAACCAGGAACACCAATCAATCAAACTCCAAGTCCAATGAACACAGGTCCAGGCTCCCAACCAATCAGAATGGACCAGCCTCAAATTTAAAACCAGGAGCTGTAAGACCCATATTCAAACAGAAGCCTGATGATGGCAGATGAGATTCTGCTGAAACGTTGCTACAACTTTAACAGAACTACAATGACGTGGGATAATACCCGAAGGAAGCTAAACAGCATATATATATATATGTATGTATGTATGTATGTATGTATGTATGTATATGGATCTTTGGTTACTCAGGTTTTCTCCCGCATAGAATTTGAAGTATCTAGGCAACGTTTCGATGAAGTCTCATTCATCATCTTCAGACTTATTTCTTCAGCTCTGTGCTTCTCAGAGTAGATGAAGTAGATGAAGTAGATGAAGATGATGAATGAGACTTCATTGAAACGTTGCCTAGATACTTCCAATTCTACACGGGAAAAAACCCGAATAACCAAAGATCCACATACAAATACCCGCAAAAACCTCAGAAAACAAATATTGCACTTCTACGGGGAGGAAACCCACCATCTGACCAGGACTTATGAAAAACTTGAAGTCCAAAGAGCTTTCATTTTATGTGACCTCACCTTCCTACGAAAATGCCGAGATCAAAATTTAATCCCCATAAGCTTCCAATTGAAATTCCACACCAACACAGCAGCCACCAAACACATCCTAAAAAGAACAGAATTGGCCCTTATTAGAAATGAACTTCACACAAAAAGATTCCTCCTAGACCAAATCAACAAAGAACTCCTCACACTTCACCTCAGACTAAGCAACAAGATTCACCCCTTACTTTGGGACAAATCCAAACAACTTGCTGTCTGGAGAGCTGAAACACAGACCACCTTCAAGACAGACACACATACCAACAAACTCAGAAAACTACAACAACACCAAAAACAAACTCCTCCCCCCTCACAGCCACACATGAAACAAACAGTGCACAACATCTCAGACAAGATCCTCACTGAAGCCGAAACCAATGTCCTTTCGAAAGGATTCAACTTTGCTGTTGTCCCAAACACATCCCCACAGAAACCATCATATGCGGAGTTGAAACCAGCCTGACCAAAACCAACCCTGATGATGCTAACAGAATCAGACTCAAAATCACCAACATCCTCTGCACTAGCAAACCACCCAAAAGCAACTTATCCAAAGAAGAACAAACTGCACTACTTAACCTGAAAGAAGACACCAGCATAATAATCCTACCAGCAGACAAGGGCAATGCAACAGTGGTTATGAATACATCTGACTACCAAACCAAGTTAACCAACCTACTCCAAGACCCCACATACAAACCCCTAAACACTGACCCCACCACCTACCTAGAAAAAACCACCAGATCCAAAATAAAAGCCTCCCCCATCAGCGAAGAAATCCAGCAAAGAATCATACCCAGAGAAAAATCATCCAGATGCCCTAAGCTGTATGATCTCCCCAAGATACACAAAGAAGGAACCCCACTACCACCAATAGTCAGCTCCATAGGCTCACCTCTACAAAACTTAGCCAAATTTCTTGCCAAACAATTACAGACCTATGCAGAATCCATCAACTCACATGTAAGAAACTCATTCCAGTTCATCGAGATCATAAAGAAACAAAACTTACAACCCAAGGACCTACTAGTGAGATTTGATGTCATATCCCTCTTCACCCAAGTGCCTATAAAAGAATCCTTGACAGCCATCCAAAACAAATACAACACCCCCAAGTACATCCTAGATCTTACCAACCACTGCCTATCCAATACATACTTCACCTACAATGGACAAAAATTCAAACAAATAGAAGGAGCACCCATGGGATCACCCCTCTCACCTGTCATCGCAAACCTCTACATGGAACATTTTGAAACACAAGCTCTAGAAAAATATGATCACAAACCCAAACTCTGGCTCAGATACGTAGATGACACCTTCATAATCTGGCCACACGGGAAACTTCCTCACACACCTCAACAGCCTACACCCCAAAATACAATTCACCATGGAAACAGAAGCCAACAATCAACCTCCCTTCCTAGATGTCTTAGTATACAAAAAAATCCAATGGCTCTCTAGGACATACCATCTACCAGAAGAAAACACATACAAACTGCTATCTACATGCACTCTCACACCACCACCCAGCATAGATGAATTCCCTAGCCAAGACACTCATCTCCAGAACAAAATGCTTAGCCGATGAACAACACTGAAAAACCGAACCACACACTCTCACTAATGTACTTACAGCCAATGGATTCCAAAAAAAGAAGATTACCCTCCTAATCCAAAAAAAAACCCCAACCAAAAGCCAAGACAGAGAACAAGAGAATGGCAAAGCCCTCCTCCCATATATAAAAGGCACTACAGACAAAATCAGCAAGATCCTCCAAAAACACAACATTAAAACAGCATTCTGCACAAACAGAAAAATATCCACCATCCTGAGAAACCCTAAGGACAAAATCGAGTTAGAAAACCAAGGAGTATACGAAATCCCTTGCACTGCCTGCCCCAGCACATACATAGGACAAACTAACAGAAGAATTAGTGCACGCATTGAAGAACACAAGAACTCAGTCAAAAAAGAAGAACTGACCTCTTCCCTGGTCCAACACCTCAGAGCCACAGGACATGAAATTGACTTTAAAAATACCAGAACTATCGCCATAACCGAACACTTCAACAACAGAATAATCAGAGAAGCCATAGAGATAGAAAAATGCCTACACAGCATGAATAAACGAGATGATACCTCCCGCCTACCAACCATTTGGAAACCTGCCCTCATTAATAAACGAGTACCTAATAGGAAGAATGAAACCAGACCCACACCCACGAGTGCCACACAAGATGCTACCACCACATTTCCACGTAGAAAAAATACTCACACCCACCATGACGATGTGGCACGACCACGAACACGAAGCCAAACAACAGGATCACAGCTCACCAGCTCAAATCCCCCAGCAACTAAGACTAACCTGAGCACAACCAAGCCCCCACCTAAACAGAACACACCCCCAGCCAATCAGAACACAGCCAACCCACCTACCAATCAGAACACAGCCAAACCCCCAACCAATGAGAACACACCCCCACCCAATCAGAACACAGTCAAGCCCCCACCCAATCAAGTCACACTCCCACTAGCAGTTAAAAGGAAGAAGCAGCTGCAAGCTCACATTACTCTGAGAAGCACAGAGCTGAAGAAACAAGCCTGAAGATGATGAATGAGACTTCATCGAAACGTTGCCTAGATACTTCCAATTCTACGCGGGAGAAAACCCGAATAACCAAAGATCCACATACAAATACCCGCAAAAACCTCAGAAAACATATATATATATATATGGTTTATTCTGTTTTAAACTGGGTAAACTAAATAGATTTGCCCTCTGTTGACAATTCCAATGAATTATACAGGGCTTAATTTGTCATTGTTTAATAGAGATAATGACCTTTAAAAAAAAAAAAAGATGCTATTCATTATAAAACTGATTCAAATAATCAAATAACTTTGTTGATTATTGCAAATATTATAATATGATAATATATCCTTTCTGAATGAATCACATATAATTAAAGAACATTCTTTTGAAAAAGAAAGTTCTCTACTTTTCAGTATAGCAATATTGATATCCATACATCTATGGCAGTAAATATCAACTTAGAAGAGGCATTATCTCTTACATTAGGATAAATCTCTTAAAGCCCCTGTCACACTGCACCAACGGATGGAAAGAGGATGTAAAACGGAGAAAAACACTTGTCATCCATTGATTAACGCGATGTATCCGTTCTGTACTCACTGCCTCCGTTTTTCATCCTCTCTATCCGTCCAGCATCTGTCTATTGATGTTTCATCAGCTCAGAAAGTTTTGAACTGCTCAAAACTTTTGAGTGGAAAATGTATCCAATGTGTCTGTTCTGCATCTGCTAGGCATCTGCTAGGCATCCGTTCTGCATCCGCTACATCCGCTAGGCATCCGCTGCGCATCCGTGCAACTCCATCCGCTCCAGCGGTAAATGGACACAGGGAGGAAGCGGAACGGACGCAGAATGGATGCAGAATGGATGCCTAGTGGATGCAGAATGGAAACAAAGCATTTAAAATGGAAAAAACGTTCGCAGAGGGGACCTATCTCGGATATTAAGGATGTCTAGAGGATGTCTAGAGGATGCAAAGGGACACACCGTGGAAAACCTATACTGCCTATAAAAAGGGGGAGCAACTCACCTGGATCTCACTTTCAGACCAGCAGCCCTGCGGTGCAGACCTCTGCAGCCTTCATTTGACTCTTGCTTGTCCACAGCATCCAGTCATGTCCACCATGGATCGTAACAAAGTCCTTTTGGCAGCCACCATCCTTCTGCAACAGTGTGAAGCCATCTACAGGCTCTGTGAACTCTACTACGGGAAGAAAAAGAGGCGGCCAAGAAGCATCTGGGTACAAACATGGATCGGGAGAAGAGCAGAGTACGGAATGTACAACAAGCTGATGGTGGAGCTCAGGAATGAAGACACTCGTGCATTCCAGAACTTCATGAGGATGCCGGCCCAGCCTGGACCCTGGGCTCAAGGTGGCACTGACTCTGCACCACCTGGCCTCAGGGACCACCTACAGGAGCATGCAGTACAGCTGGAGGGTGCCACACAACACCATCAACATTGTGGTCAGAGAAGTGGTGCAGGCCATCATCGAAGAATACATGGAGGAGCTCCTCCAGTGCCCCTCCACTGAAGAAGGATGGAAGAAAGTTGCAGAGCAGTGGTATCAGAGGTGGAACTTCCCCCACACTGTTGGAGCCATCGATGGGAAGCACGTGGCCTGCAAAACGCCAGCCAAGTCGGGGTCCACTTATTTCAACTACAAGGGCTTCTTCAGCATCATCCTCTTCGCCATGGTCGATGCTGACTACAAGTTCATGTACATCGATGCTTCAGGCAATGGCTCATCTTTAGATGCCCAGGTATACAATGCCAGTCACCTCAAGGAGGGGCTGGAATGCAACCTCATCGTGGGCTTCCCAGATCCAGACCCCCTACCCAACGACACGCAAGATGTGCCCTACTTCATCGTGGGGGATGATGCCTTCTCCCTCACAACCTACCTCATGAAGCCCTACACCTCCAAATGCCTCACCCGTGAAGAGAGGATCTTCAACTACAGGCTGTCCAGGGCAAGGTGGGTGGTGGAGAACGCCTTTGGCATCCTGGCCAACAGGTTCCAGGTACTTCTCACCACCATGCAGCATCGCCCAGAGATCGTGAGGAGGATCGTGGAAGCTTGCTAAATCCTGCACAATCTCATGTGCACCTGCTACCCAGTGTTGCAGAACAGGCTCGTGGACCGTCAACAAGGGAATGGGGACATGGAGCCTGGGGAATGGAGGCAAGGGCAAAACCTGATAGACACTGAGGATGTGCAAGGCCCCAACAGAGCCTCACGTGAAGGGAAGAAGCAGCGCAACCTCCTGAGAGACTGGTGCAACTCCCCAGCTGGAGCAGTGGAGTGGCAAGACAGGATGATAGATGACTAATGGATGCTTCCTTCAGCCTGTCTCATCACACTGATGAGATTGGGCCATGTATGTTGGGTGGGCCTACAATGAACAGGGCATTTAATAAAGAGTTGTGTTTATGTTCACATGTGTGGATGATTGATTACATTGTTATTGATAATAAAGGGCCATATGTGTGGCACCTGGGAGGGTGGACCATACAGTCCCACTATGCTTGCACTGGAGGTTTATCTATCCCACAGCTATCTTAACCCATCCCAAATGTATCCCTGCCCATCCCACTGCTATCCTTACCCATCCCACAGCTATTACACATCCCACAGGTGTCCCTGCCCATCCCACTGCTATCTTAACCCATCCCTCAAGCATGCAAAGGCTTAAACCATTTCTAAAAGTTCCCACCAAGACTTTATTGAAAAAAAGAAATGAAGCAAGTGTGTGAATCAAAGATAGATTTATTAACAACAAGCTAGAAAACAAAAATGAGTCTCTGGCACTCCTCTTGGTCGCTCAGTCTCAGGGGTGAAGGGTCCAGGTGCTGTGGAGGTGGCTGGTGCTGGAGTGCTTGTCTGAAGCACCACTGGGGTACAGCATCAGCATAGTCACCAGCAGAAGCACCACCACCATAAGCAGCAGCAGCAGCTCCTCCAGAAGCAGAAGCAGCAGAAGCTCCAGCCCCAGAAGAGCGAGCCCATGCTACAGAAGCCCCAGCAGAACCAGAGTGAGGGCCAGGGGGTGGGATGGTGGCCCTGTCCCTCTTGCCAGGGCTGGCAGCAGATGGCTGAGGCTTTCTGTTCTTCCCCATGGTTGTGGGGTTGCTGTCTGGCAGGAACCAAGGCTGGCAGGAAGGCTGGAAGGAAGGCTGGTACCAAGGCTGGAAGGAAGGCTGGCACCAAGGCTGGCAGGAAGGCTGACAGGCAGGCAGGCACCAAGGCTGGCAGGCAGGCATGAACCAAGGCTGGCAGGAAGGCTTGCAGGAAGGCTGGCACCAAGGCTGGCAGGAAGGCTGGAAGGAAGGCTGGCATCAAGGCTGGCAGGAAGGCTGGCAGGCAGGCAGGAACCAAGGCTGGCAGGCAGGCAGGAACCAAGGCTTGCAGGAAGGCAGGCACCAAGGCTGGCAGGCAGACTGGCTGGCAGCAAGGCTGGCAGGCAGACAGATAGCAAGGCTGTCAGGGAGGCTGGCAGGAAGGCTGGCAGGCAGGCAGACAGCAAGGCTTGCAGCAAGGCTTGCAGGCAGGCATGCAGGCAGGGCAGGCAAGGCTGTCAATCCGTCTGGCAGCAGGTCTTTCCTCTGAATGGTGACCTGCTTCCAAGCTGCTTCCTTTTATATCCGCAGGGCTTACGCAATGCATCCTCCCCGCATACGCAATTAACGCTAGGCATCCATTAGGCTTCCGATGTGCATCCGCTAGGCTTCCGCTCTGCATCCGCTTCATCCACTGTGCATCCACTCTGCATCCGCTGTATCCGTTCCGCGTCCGCTTTGCTGAGGCCCCCCGGAAGCCCTGCAGATGTGCCATCCGCTCTCATCCACTTCCATCCGCTAGGCTTCCATTCTGCATCCACTTTCCATCCGCTCTGCGTCCTCCCCCCGTCCGTTCCTTTCCGTGTTATCCGCTCTGCTTTTGCAAATTTTTGCCCCTTTTGATTGTGGATAACAACGGATGGAACATTTTTCTCGTCCGCTGTGTCCTTTTTACAAACGTTTTGCATCTGTTGGGCAGTGTGACAGGGCCTTAAGATTCTGTCTGTCATCTTCAATTTTTCTAAACAGTGACATTAAAAATAAATTGTAAATCTCTGCCACCCAGTCAGTCAGTGCTGCTTTTTCAATACAGTGACATGATTTCAATTGATTAATGCAAATTGTTTGACTGATTCAAGGTGGTAACTGTAATTTAGTAGTTTTATTGTTAATCTTTTAAACATTTACTCATGTGCCTGAACATATTAGCATGAATGAAGCACTTGGCATATAACAATTACAGCTGTGGGTACGCTGTCTTCCAAAATAGAATATCCTGTGATAAATGATATAACTAATAAATGAAGTACTTTGGTAAGTACATTTTGGTTTCCTTTGAATCACTGTACTTCTTGAATAATCCTTATAGTTCTCTTAGCATGTATGAGGTGATTACCATGACCATTGTCTTCTTGGTGAAATTCTTCTTCCCAATCTACTTGACATTTTCTTCCAATGATAGCTCATGAGCTGTTTCAGAAAAAGTCATAAACTGGATATGAGGCAACACTCCACCTATCTACTATAATGGGGTTAACATAAAGGTAACACAACTGAGACCCCCTCTATAATTTTCTAGTCTGCAATGATTTATGCAGTTGTTTCTCATATTGCACTAGCACATTTAGTCATTTTATTAGAAAAGTTTATCTTTCCTTTAAATCAAGGCATAGCAAATGGCAGGGCAGGGGAGGAGTAAGGATACTATATTCTATCAGGAGGAAGAAAATAAAAAACCTCAAACATATCATGTTCGGCAGAAATTATTTGCAAATTTTCAAAGGCTTCCTTCATAATCCTAACATTTGTATTTTCTTTTTTTAAAAGTGAAAAGGGGCCACTGTAGTCAGTGGAATTAAAATTCAAGAACCCACTACAAAATCAAAATTTGGAAAGACTGAGCCCATCTTCATTAGTCACTACCATGTGTTTCCAAAATATTTAAAAAAGAAGGTCTGGCAACCTCTAACCAATATAACATGCAAAATTCTCTAATTAAAGAAATGAAACCAAAGTTGAATTTACTATGAAGGCATTCTACAAATAAGAATTGCCAAGGTGTAATATTTATATCCAATTGTCCCTCTTGTCATTATGCTTTTAACTGCTGAAGACTTGAAGACTAATCTGGACTGAGACCATCAAGTAGGCTGGAGGTAGGCTAATCCTTCTTCCAATGTCTTCTTTTCAAGAAATTGTGGAACTGTTCGCACATTAGAAGTTGGGTGGAAGGACATAAATTCTATGGAACATCTGTTATCCCAATAAGATCATAAACAGTACAATATCTGGGTCTTATTACTTTCCCCAAATTGTGTCACTTGTATATTTTTCTAGTGTTTGTTGATTTTCATTTGTGGTCTCAGCAGACAATTGCTTGGGATTGATTTGGTATGTACAATCGGATTAAACACTCTGTTTGCTGCTAAAACAAAAGTGTAATCATTTCAGGACATGCTTAAAGATCACCCTTTATCCTAACAAAACAGTTGCATAATACCCCAACAGCAGCAGTGGTTACAGGAAGAGAATCCCACCTTCCAATCTCTGGGTTAAGAAACATGACAATGCCAGGGATTCTTAGAATTTTAGCACCTCATATCCCCAGCATGGACCTTAACAGTCAAGGAAATCCAAGGATGCCTATAGATGTCATGTTCTTCCCTTGCTGTACCTCAGTCAAATCCTTTTCTCTATGCTGATGAAATGCAAAATTCCAGTGCTGAATCTAGGAACTTGAGAGCAATTGCAGAGACTGAAATAGCATTGGACTGTGTACCCTGCAGGGGAGTGAGAGAATGGGAAAACATGCCCAGTTTGGTAATCCATTAACAAAGTTATCTTTGTTTGTCAGCCTAATTAAAACATAGTTCATAGCTATTGTATATTTCTTAACGTTCACTTTTAAGAGGCAATGGCTTATGTCTCAGAGACTGCCAGGAGAAAAATAATCACTCTTTCAAAACATGGCAAGTCTATATCAAACAAAAGAATAAAGCCAATGTTTTACTATGTTTCAGGGGAAACAACAGAACCATAGAAAAGGCATAAGCAAAATCTTTCGAGAAGATATCCTTATGTATTTGGCCTGGTTTTAATGAAATTCAATTAGTTTCCTTGGAAATCTTTCAGCCAAAATCCCCATCAAAGGCTCTCAGCATTTCTTTCTCTGTGAGCTTGGCCCCAAGGCTTCTGTATAACAGGGATAATACAAATTCTTCAACCAAATCAAGATAGAGTTTCTCCAAGTGTATGAAGATAGTACGGGGGCTGTTCTTCCTGAATAAGCTGCCAATAATTCACACCGTTTCTCAATTGGTACAGCTGAGAATTCCTGGTGTCAATTGGCAATTCTTCACAGATAAGTTCTGCTCACCAAATACTTTTTCTACATTTTGTTTTTCTTTATGGACATTCCCAAGACATGTTCATCTTTTCCCCTTTCATTATCATCCTCCTTTACTTTTTTTCCCTAGGAATTCAACTTACAGGGGTATAAGAAGGAAGGGAAGATGAGCACAATCAGACTGCTGAAGATCTTCTTAATATTTCCTTCCTTCCCAGGAATTTAGGAATATTTCTGTTCTCTTTGCTTGCCCAGCAGTGTCTGAATATTTATTTTAAAGTTGTATCTCTGAGTTTCTACATTTATTTTAAAGTTGTGTCTCTGTGGGTAACAAACAGGATTAAATTGCCTTTGCTACAATGAGAAAATCAAAAGTTATCTTGGAGAGGGCTTTCCTTTTTCTTTTCTTTTCTTTTTTTAACTTGAGCATGGTCTCAATTGACAATATTTGAGGATTATGGGAGAAAGGATGAATGCACAACCACTTACCAGGGCAAATTACTGTAGACACCAAGTTCTTTTAGTTAGTTTCAGACACAAATGGGACAAACTTCTCCTGTCCTAGGAGAAGTAGTTTAGCCAGGTGCGATTTTATAGCTTTTGGATGACATTCAAAGGCATACTTCATCCGTTTCTGAGAAATGGCATGACAGAGTCACATCAAGAAATCTCCCTGCAAAAGATGGGCTCAGAAATGAGTCAGCAGTGCCACCAGACTGGAAGTCAGTACACACTGCAAGTTTGTGCTTAGTTGCCTGATGCAAATGAAGACGAGGTGGGTTGGGGAAATTGAAGGAGGACAAGCAGGAGTCTTTATTCTATGTCTCACCATGTCCATGCCTGGAGCTTTCTAATTATTTGATGATGATCCTTAAAATAAAGATCATTATGTGTCTCTACTTTGCAGGTTTCTTCTGAACTGGTACTGTCTTCAAAGATAGGCCAGGGACAATGGGAGCAGTTGCCACCAGTCAGGTTCCATACTAGAAGATCCCATCCAAACTATAAGGTAGACTTTGAAATGATGGGCCAATATTTTTTTCCAATAATTAGTTAAAACATAATGGAAATAATTATTTCAGCTTTTCTGGTCTTCCCAACATCCAAGCCTGAACTATTGGCAAAAAAAAAAAGACAATTGGAGAGAAATTGCATTGATGTAGTCAGGGATGTCTAACCTAGGCAACTTTAAGACCTATGAACTCCCAGAATTTCCCAGTCAAGCCATTCCCTATCGTGGCTGGTGAATTCTGAGAGTTGAAGTCCACAAGTCTTAAAATTGCTATGATTGGAGAGACCTAGTATAAATGATTCATTATCCTTCCTTGCTCTCAAATTTCTACCTGCTCATTTTTCTACATTATCCTTTGAAAATTATTGTTTGCTTGGAATGGCACTAAATTGCCACATTTGCATTAATTATGGTTCTCTTTCATCATTTATTGGAAGCCAGCATAATACGAACTGTGTCCTTTTTTGCCATTTTAACTTTTGATTTTTAAAAAGTGTGTTTTATTGTACTATAGTTCCATCTGAAGCCACAGTGTTATACTACCTCCCTCACTCAGCAGTATTGCTGTAAAACCATCACCATGTGCATACTGTACAAAGGGGTTGATGAAATTTTACCAGGGACAAAAATATCCCAGATACAACAGTATCCATTGCAAGTTAACATGTTAAAAATAGAATTTATGAGAATAACTCTGTAGTCGCTGTGAATAATCATATTGCAAGATGGGATTCAAGGTCAGTGAAATAAAGTTTGTATGTCATCTTCTCCTTACCTGTTGTAAAGCTTGGAAAGTTTAAAACACACACAAATAGATTCCCCAATGTTATTTAGTTATAAACTACATGAATGTAATGTATGGACTCCTTCATGTTTTATCAGATATTTCTTACTTTCTTGGTCAAATGGCTTATAATACAGCATGGTAGGTTATAATTTATTTTTGATAAACATTATATTTTATGCATATTTTGATTCTTTCGAAGAATCAAAAGCTGAAATGCAGAGCAATAGCCGTGAATGTTAATTGTCTGTTTTTAGAAATATCCACTTTGCCCCTTCCTTTTAACAAACTCTGGATTAATCACAAAGGAAAGAAGGAAAGTAAGATTTATAATAGAGGCATTATGAAAACAAAAGCCAGGGGACAAAATGAGGACATGCATTTCAATGCTATTTACTTTACCTCCAACCCGTCATGTTCCACCTGCATCTTATCAGATACAAATAGTCCTTGACTTACAACCACAACTGAGCCTAAAATTTCTATTGTTAAGCAACATGGTTGTTAAGTGAGTTTCACCCCATTTTACAACTTTTCTTGCCACAGTTATCAAGTTGAATTGCTGTTCTTTAAGTTAGCAACATGGTTGTTAAGTGAATCTGGCTTCCTGAATGGCTTTGCTTGTTAGAAGGTCACAAAAGGAGATCACAGGACTCCAGAACACTTTAAACCACCAAAAATAAACTGCCAGTTACCCAGTGTCTGGATTTTGATCATGCTGACTGGGGAGATGTAGCTGCAATAGTTGTAAGGGTGAAAACTATCATAAGTCACTTTTTTCATCGACATTGGAACTTTGAACAATTACAACACTAATGATTGTAAGTCAAAGACAACATGTACTAATTTTGGTATTGCTCTGAGGTTATAGATCCATGCAGATCTTCATGTTAAATGGGTAAAGATCTTTGCAAGCATTCACATTGTCTCCTACCACACTGGAATATTGTGCGGCGCCAAAGGCCAACATAAATCTAACAGGTTCTGTACAGTCAGGGTATACAGGCATCAACACTTATACAATCTTCTATTTGCTTTTCAGTTTTACTGTTCTTGTGAAGGTGGATGGATGAAGGGGGGGAGAGAGAGAGAGAGAGAGAGAGCAGGAGGAAGTAAGAAAGTGTACGTAAAAACATGGGATTAAACTTAGTTTTGTTTTCAATGATGTCATCACATCCCAAACATATTAGGAACATTTGTGCAATTAATCCAAGAAGAACTGACATCACTCTGTCTGTTGGATCCCGGTGATATCTTTAGACAGCCAGATCTCGCATTGTGATATCATTGGGCTCAGTGTGAGCTGGCTTATAAATCCCTTGACTGAGATCATCTGATCAAAAAGAACCAAATACAAAGAATAACACTGAAGAAACAGTGTCAGATAGTACAAAATAACAGCGGCATTGGAAAAGTTGGAAAAAGTGATGACCATGTACAATAATCAGAATGATTTTTTTTCCCCGGAAATCCCAGACAACCTGGAAAAATATTTGTGGATATCTAAAATGTACTGGGGCTATGGATGCTTCTTTGTGCAATTGTCTTAATATTTATAAACCCATTTTTTTTATTTGAAAATATAATTCATAATAAAAACAAGAACAAATATGATGTTCTAAACCAAGGCTATGGTCATATATCTCATTATTCAATCATGTTGGAAAGTACTACAAAATAAATAGCATTCTCACAGCCTTTCATCTTACTGTCTGACACACATCTTTGATTCTTTACACAAGTTTTGTTACTTTTCTTTTTTCACCACTTTTGGCAACCATCTCAATCTGTAGTGTACATTGAACATCTTGAAAAAATCTGCTTTCAATACTATAAAATTAAAACTTGGAAAAGAATTCCTCATATGGAACTTTCAAGCTCTTCTCAAAAGTTATCCATTCCAGATTTTGTTAATTTTATATAGCTGTCCATCTTGAATCAAACTCAGGATAGCTCACAACTGAAAAGTAAAACAGTACCCAGCAATAGCAATAGCATTTAGACTTCTGTACTGCTTTATAGTGCTTTACAGCCCTCTCTAAGTGGTTTACAGAGTCAGCCTCTTGCCCCCAACAATCTGGGTCCTCATTTTACCCACCCCGGAAGGATGGAAGGCTGAGTCAACCTGGAGCCTGGTAGGATTTGATCTGCCAAATTGCAGGCAAGAGGCTGTAGCAGAAGTAGCTTGCAGTACTGCACTCTAACCACTGCACCAGGGAGGCTCATTTGTCTCCAATAATAATAATTAAAAAACATTAAAACTCCAAAAACCTGACACTGTTGCTAACAATTCGCATGCACTCCATAAGACATTTGTCTCAAGCATGTTATCTTATCCTAAAGTTTGGTGGTGGGGATGGGAAGGAAGCCAGGTCTTGAATGCTTTTTGGAAAGTTAAAAGGAGAGGGGTCTACTGAACCTCAGGGATAGTGGTGGGATTCAGCCAGTTTGCACCAGTTCAGGAGAACCGGTTGTTAACTTTCTGAGCAGTTTGGTGAACTGGTTGTTGGAAGAAATAATTAGGGCAGAGAACTGGTTGGTAAATTATTTGAATACCACCATTGCTCAGGGAGAAGTGTATTCCATAGGGCAGGGGCTGTCACAAAAAAAGGCATGCTTCTTAGGTCCTGTAATATGGCAACATTTAAGGGATGAGACCGAAGGTGGGCTGCTGTGGGTTCACAGGGGTTTGGGAGAGCCCCTAGTTAAGATTCTGAGCAGTTTGGAGAACCCCAAAATCTCACTTCTGGCTGGCCCCACCCACCCTGACACTCCCTCCCAGGAGTACCCATGCAGCCTATTTTGGATGCAGGTAAGTGCAGGGCCCATGCAAAGGCTCAGGGAAGACAAAAACAGGCTTTCTGGAAGTTCGGGAAGACAGGAAATAGGCCTCTTTCCAGCTTCCAGAGAGCTTCCGGTGCCTGGGAAACTGTTTTTGCCCTCCTGGAGACCCAAGAAAAGCCTCCAAAGCCTGGGGAGGACAGAAACTCCACCCCTGCCATGGTGCAAGAGGCCAGGTAGGCCATGCCCACCATGGCCACACCCATCCACCAACCAGATAGATAGCCTTTTGCTAAACATTTTGAAGCCCACCCCTGGATGAGACTCTTTAAGGGAAGAGACTAGGAGCATGCTCACTCTTTCCAAACTGGTAAGATATGCAATTGTCCTTAGGGAGAGGCAGTTCCACAAGTAACCTGATATCTGGTTATATAGCAGGAATTACAGGTAATAACCAGCACCTTGGATAGAAGGAAACTGGAAGCCAGTGCAGTTTATACAACAGATAACTAGGAGTATCCATCACTGTGTATATCACCACATTCTGGACTAGTTGTAACTTCCAGGTGATCTTCTAAGGTAGCTCATTGTAGAGTGCATTGCAGTAATCCAAATGAGAGGTAGCCTTGGCATGATTCACCATGAGCAAAAGCCTCCCTTGCTCATATATCAAGTTTATACCACAGCAGTGCACCCTTGAGATCATCTGGAAGCTTCAAGTAGTACAAACTTAAAAAGATTGGGAGCTTAACTAATGCATGGCACCAAGATTGTGATGAATAGATATTGGAAGAACCACATTATTTCTTTTTAAGTTTAACTTAAAAGATTAGTTTTAACCTTTAGAATTAGCCAGCTATACGTCTCGTTAATGATGGACCTTTAGAGTGACCAGGCTGTTGAGAAAAGACAGTTTTGAGGATTCTGCTCCTCACAGAAAACTACTTGCCAAGATCATCTTCGTTGCTCCCTCATTCTTGATGCTCTCTTTTCCCTACATTTCTCCCATATCTTGCAAAACAGGGGTCTCCAACCATGGCAACTATAAGACTTGTGGACTTCAAGTCCCAGAATTCTGGGACTTGAAGTCCACAAGTCTTCATGTTGCTACGGTTGGAGGCCCCTGTTCCAAAAAGTCAAAAGTGGAACTAATCCAGAAATGTCATGTGTAAATAGGTATCAGTGATACCTAGGAACATCTTGGTAAGAACCTAATTTTTCATGGTCCTTGTCAGAATGTAGAAGGTATGCAATGTGTTGTTCACCACTACAGTCTTTTGACTTTTCATATATTTGTGCTTCTATGCAAATGCCACAGAATCTCTCTGTACTAATTTTTGCTGTTAAGAAGCTGGCAATAGGTTTTCTTTCTTTGTTTTAGTATCTTGCTCAAAGGAAAATACTGCAGCTAAATTTAAGCAAGGATCATTTAAATTATTAAAAATCCCTCCCACTAAAATCTAATGTACCAGGTAGTATGGGACATAAAACATCTTTTCATGAATATGGCCAGTAATAAATAATTTGTTCCTTTACAGGACCTGGAATGCATTATTATTATTATTATTGTTGTTGCTGTTGCTAAATCCTTGATAATTTGTATTTTTTGCCAAAAGGTATCACCAGATGGCTCTGTTACATGTGGAGTATGGTGTAAAATTAGGACTGACCATTTTTACAACAATACAGGATTGCAAGTAATAAGAAAGAAAATAGAAATTATGGGATTTTCTATTCTCCAGGGGGCAAACACTTAAAACATAATAGCACCCACACCCAAGGACCTGTACATTAGTCATCCTTCAGTTCAAGGAGCAGAATTTTATTCTTGATTTCTACATCTAAAAAGTCCAGTTACTCATATAGCTTTCCCATTCTGATTCAGTATTAAGTTGATAGCACTGTCAACATTTCTGGAGGGTCCTGCATCCTGGCTACTATCTATAGGAAATGTTGGTGATTTACCAGCTTTTGGTATTGATGGATAACTATACCTAGTTTCTCATGAACAAATTCCATGTTGTTCCATGTTGCTCAAGGACATCTCTCTAACTTAATTAGAAAGACTGTAAAAAAAAACCCTCATCAAATAAATTCTGTTTAAATAAGGGCAAAAATTACACCCAGCTATAAAGCCCATGTCACACTGCACCAACGGATGGAAAGATGATGTAAAACGGAGAGAAACACTTGCCATCCGTTGGTTAACATGATGCATCCGTTCTGTACTCACTGCCTCTGTTTTTCATCCTCTCTATCCGTCCAGCATCCGTCTATTGACATTTCATCTGCTCAAAGAGTTTTGAGCTTCTCAAAACTTTTGAGCGGAAAATGTATCCAATGCGTCCATTCTGCATCCGCTAGGCATACGGGGGACATCTGTTCTGCATCCATTGTCATCTGTTATGCATCCGCTATATCCACTAGGCATCCACGCAACTCAAATCCGCTCCAGCGGTAAACGGACGCAGGGAAGAAGCGGAACGGACACGGAACGGACACGCAGCATTAGTAGCATGGACAGAGAAAGGATGAAAGTGGATGCAGCTCGCAAACAAACCATAAAAACCGAAAAAACATTTGCAGAGGGGACCTATCCGCTCTCATCCGCTTCCATCCGCTAGGCTTCCGTTCCGCATCTGCTTTCCATCCACCCTGCGTCCTCCCCCCGTCCGTTCCTTTCTGTGTTATCTGCTCTGGTTATGCAAATTTTTGCCCCTTTTGAGAGCGGATAACAATGGATGGAACATTTTTCTCGTCCGCTGTATCCTTTTTACAAACGTTTTGCATCCGTCGACCAGTGTGACAGGGCCTTAAATTCTTAATTCCCCTGAAGAATTTGAAACTGATAAAATATCCTTTAAGTAGATCATGTGGATTATGATTGATGAATATGCAATGTTATATTCTGGAATGTAAGCTCATGCAAGATATGATAATGATCCCTTGTTTAGGAGGTATTGTAAAAATATGTCAGATTTATGGAGAAGCAAATTATTAGCTATCAGTTAACATGAAATGTATATATAGACCATAAGGCTTGCAATAGAAATTAAGATTTGGTGGCAACATCTATCAGGAGATGTTGCTGCCTTCGTGCTTTGGCTGTGAACTAGTTAAATCTCAAAAGTGCTTCGAGAGTATTTTGTATATTTTATCCTATTTCATTCCACCATATGTTACCAATTATCCTCCTCCCAGGGAACATGGACTTCATTTCTTTTTCTACAGTTTCTTCACTACTGTAAGACTTAGAAGGATGCATAACAGAAATAGAACTATCCATACACACCATCAAAAATACAAGGTTCCAGAATAGCACATACATCTATGAAAGAAGGGCCCGAATGTTTGTTGTGTCCAAGATGCTTGATTGAAATACGGGGTGATCCCAAGCTCTTTACGCTAGAACCTGATTAGGAAAAATAGCTGCTGATGCTTTAAAGCTCTTTTCCACACTTTATAACTTAGAAAGAACATCATGTCGACCTTCCTTACTCCTTGTCACAAGTATGAAGCAATGACTAGTGCACAGTGGAATTTATTCAGACTTACTATACTTGTGGTCAAGGGCAAATACACATATTAGAGCTTATAACTGATTGCAGAAAATGTTCATTGCCTTTGGGTTTTTTCCTGAACTGACATCAGGGAAACCACCTGATTGCATAGAATAACACAACTGGAACCTCTGGGGTTAATAATTTTTCCTGTTAACTTGGCAAAAGGCCCTACTCCTAATACATGGAGCTATGAGAAGAGAGCTAAGGGGGAGGGGAGATATATATGAAGAAAGGACAAAGAGGAACAGAGCCAAATTTGGAGCAATTCTAATAATATTAAGAGTGCAAGAATGTTGATTTAAAAATGTTTTCCTGCTGAGAATGTCACTAAAGCCCAGGTGTTATTCAGCAGATGGGACTAGAATTAGCCAAATAATACAGAAACTTACACAGCCGTCACATAATATAAGAAATGAATACTGAAAACTATGCACAAGTATGTACATGCCCATACATATAAAACCCTTAGTAACAGGTTTTGCTCTCCATATGGACATTTCTATTGCTTCCCAAATAAATTGCTGGTATTATTTATTTTTAACACAAAAACAAACACTAGTCTCTAAAAGCTGAATTCAAGCCTTTTAAAGCTGTATCTTTATATACAAACACAGATTTATCAGTTTAGGGATGGTGTATGTGTGAATGCACACAGACTTTATATTCTAAATATGAGAGATAATTTGAGTGAGCTGCATATCAAATAAATAGCCTGGCAGGGAGAGTTGTGATACTTATTTCATAATTTTTCCATCTCTAAGGAAAGGCTAAAATTTGATAAGATTGACTGAAATAATAAAGTTTGTTATTTGGGCCTTGAAAACATTGTTAAAATAAATATTAAGTTTAATATGCAATGTAGTTTAATTGCTAAATACATCTGAGAGAGCATCATTTTGGAATTTACTGGGGCTTATTTTAAATTCCAAAGAGTGGGAGAAGAAAGTCTGAGTTATTCGTGCAATCTACTTATTTCAATAAAGTCAGTGAAAAGATTTTAAGCTAAAATTGCACATTTCAAAGAAAATAGGATCCTTGGAAATAATCTGAGAAATAGAAGGAAAGATTGAAGGAAATTTTAAACATGGTCTCAATGGACATCCTGATTCTGGTGTTAAGGTTAACCCCCCAATTCAGGTGGTATACAGTGTTCCGTTTGGAAATAAGGTGCGCGAGACCGGGTTCCAACAAACAGCTCTTTTATTAAACAGTAAAGCAACTGGTAACGGAACATTTGCCCAAGCTGCGGCAGCCCTTCTTATAGCGGCTTGCTCGCGGCTTGTGGCCAATGACAGTAGTTCAAGTGTTCCCGCTGTCTGGCAGGCCAATCGGAATGGCTCCCAAGTAACCAATCCGATAACGGCCTTCTTGGCCAATCAGTTTAAGGTATTTGGAGTCTACCAAGTTCTATACACAACAGGCAGTGGCACAGAAAGAAAGTGGGAAAGTTAGCTGGTAAGAAGCTCATAGCTCTGAAATCATAGAAAAGCTACAGGCTCAGGTGATTACACTGATTATACTTTCATATGCCAATATGTTGTTTTGTAATAATGCAAGTAAAAACTGTAAAATGGTCACAACTTGAGGTAGGCTTGGCTTGGTATTGACTGCCCAGAAAGAAGGAAACTCAGCAGCAGCAGCTGACTCTAAGGGCTGAGCTTCTTCCTTTCTATTTGTTAGTGTCTGCATTTGTTTTAGGATAAGCCTAATATTTGCTATTAATTATTCTAGCTGTGATACTCAACTTCTTCCCTGCAAAAGCGCCCTTAGTAATCGTATCACTAGTTAAAATCAAGTGAGTTTCAGAAAGCCAATGCAAACTATGTGCAGAAACAAAAATTAAAAATCCATTTTAATCTAAAAAAATTAAGTACACACACATACTTATATAAATTATACAATTATCATTTAGTCTTTAATTACACAGCAAAAAAAAAAAAAACTAGAATTCCTAAGTCATATCTTATCTGATGGCTTTAGCTAAACTGGGATTGAGAAGATCCATATTCAAGCCCATCATTGCTCACTGGATAACTCCCTCACAAGATTGTTGTGTGGAAATTTAAAGAAAGACTGCCATCTTGAGGTCCTGGAGACAAGATAAGATATACATTTATCATCTAAAAATAAATCATGGGCAGAGAAATATTGAGGCCCTTTGATCAATGTAATTGGTGAAGGACCTCTGGCAACACAAGTAAAAATGTCTTAATCATAAGAAAATACTGCTGGGAAATCAAAAGTGAAAAGCCTAAAAGCGGACATAATTTGGCTTCATTCATCTCCTTTTCTAATTCCTGGCCAGTTTCCTTCATGGTGCAACAGACTCTCCCAGTATTAATCTGATCTGTGGTTTCATATGAAGAACGTTTCCATACATGGAGTTGGTTTTCTTCGCTGTATTCTGAGATCTGTGTCCCTTACCCAAGATTCAATGCAAAGGCAAGATCACATGCACTAAAGTGGCCCTCGCAAGATTAAAGCTCTCTTGCTGAGGTTCTTTTCTAACTACATTTAATGTCTCCTAGCTGACTGACTTCCAACATGCTAATTTTTTCCTACAGCTGCCATGACTCTGCAGCGAGGAAGCAGAGCTGTGCAAGGAGCAGAAAGGACACACTCTCCACATCACAGAGATCCCAGATGAGTACATCGCAGCTGAGGTCCCAGTTTGGCAAAAAGCGCTCTGGTGTGCTGCTTTACTTAGCATAATAGTTAATCCAGCCCTGACAGTTTCTAATGAAGCCTAAGCCACTGGAGATTCTTGATTGTACTCCAAGTTCCACCATCCTCCTTCCAAGTTAGATGTTCCAAGTATGGCCTTCCTTAAACAGGCAGACAGGCAGACTGCTTTCCAGAAACTGCTAGCAAGAAAACATTGCAAGTAGTAGAAGAAGAAAAGATTCTGATTTATACCCTGGGGCTTGGGCAAATGCTGTAAATCCTCAGAAGGGTCGGTCTGAAACCAAGGGAAAGGGAACGAGGCTTCGAGGAACAGCACATTCTGAAACATTCTTGACAAGTCCATTCCTAAATGCCTTAAATCATCTTTCATGGTCTGGGGCTGTATAGTTGCTCCAGCCACAGCTCAAATTAAGCACCCTGTCACATTCCTTCAGGGGCAAGGTTGCCGCACCTAAATGCCTTATAGAAGAGAAGTCTATGCCCATCATTTCCAGAAGGAAGGAACACACTGGTATTTTTTGGCATTGCTAACATTTATGGCACCCTCTGTATGGAAGAACAGAGAATAAAACATATATTTTTTCTTCTTGTTGTTAATAATAACAATAACAATAACAATAACAATAACAATAACAACAACAGCAATAATAATAATAATAATAATAATAATAATAATAATAATAATAATAATAATA
>BLBF01000032.1:25199826-25217124 GCA_015471245.1 Laticauda colubrina
TAATAATAATAATAATAATAATAATAATAATAATAATAATAATAATATCTTTAAGAAAGTCATACAGTTGCAGCATTTTTCTACAATAGATATAGCCCACCAGAGGAGTTTGAAAGTCGTTACTTTTTTTTCCCAAAGCAGAAGGCCGTTTCAGGGGTAAAAGGAGAAACTGGATAAAATGAATGAATTAGCTCTCTTGCCAGTTTGTTCATTTTTCTCTTGATTTGAATCCGTGTCCTGGGACATAGCTTTGTTTTTTTCCCTTGCTTGCTTGCTTTCTCTTTGGTATTACAGTACAAAATTTCCTCATGGACCTATGGCAGGGTTAGGCAAATGGTTATGCTAATGAGTGTATTGGTACATTCCCTGTGAAGAAATTGTTGGGATTTTGAAGACTATGTGCTTCATCTCACCTTTCATTTGCCAATTTTCCAGTTTCTTAAGCTAGAGTGATATTGAGCAGGCATAGCGTACTGCTACTATTATAGATGGTCCTCGACTTACAACGGTTCATTTGGTGAGCATTCAAAGTTACAATGGCCTAGAAAAAAGTGACTTATGACCTTTTTTCACACTTACGACCTTTGTAGCATGCCCTATCATCACATGATCAAAATTCAGATGCTTGGCCACTGGTTCATATTTATGACTGTTGCTGTGGTCATGTGACTACTTTTTGTGATCTTCTGATGAGCAAAGTCATTGGGGAGCCAGATTAAACAACTGGGTTACTTATTTATCAGCTGCAGTGATTCACTTAACAACTGTGGGAAGGAAGGTTGTAAAATTGGGCAAAACTCACAAATGTCTCCCTTAATAACAGAAATGTGGGGCTCAATTACAGTCATATGCTGAGGACTGCCTGCAGTTAATATAATAATTGACAAGAAGAAATATAAGAAAAGTCTGAACGGTGTAGCAGTCTTCCAATATTTGAGGGGCTGCCACAGAGAGGAAGAGGTCAAGCTTTCTAAAGCGCCTGTAGGCCAGACAAGGAATAACTGATGGAAACTGAACAAGGAGAGATTCAACCTGGAAATAAGAAGAAACTTTCTGACAGTGAGAACAATCAACCAACGGAACAGCTTGCCCTCGGAAGTTGTGGGAGCACCATCACTTGAGACCTGCAAGAAGAGATTGGACTGCCATTTGTCAGAAATGGTGTAGGGTCTCCCGCTTGGGTGGAGGGTTGGACTAGATGACCTATAAGGTCCCTTCCAACTCTAATTATCTGTTATCTGTGTATCTGAAAACAGAAGAGAAACAAGAAAAAAAATTATAAAATACAAAAACCTGAAAGAGAAGTAGAACAACTGGGGGAAAAGAAAGCAAAGTTACTACCAATAGTCATAGGCACCTTGGAGACAATCGCAAAACATCTGGCACACTACTTTAACACCATTGGCATTGACAAAATTACCATCCATCAATTGTACTTGGAACAGCTTATATCCTGCAGCAATACTTTCACTACCATCAAATCACATCTGCCTATCCCAAATCCTTGGGAAGAATTCAACAGTGGGATAACAATGCCAAATCTAATTTAATTATCTAGCCAACCGTTCAACCACCATATTAACAATAACAACAACAATAACCATTTTCTTTTTTTAATAAACTTTATTAATCTTTTATGTCTTTTAAAAACAAAGGTTATACATGTTCTGTATGACTTGGAAGGTTCCAAGTAGTCACTTCTGATTGGCCAGAAAGGCCAGTAGTAGATTGGTTCATTAGGAACCAATCCAAGAAGCCGCTCAAAGGCAGCAATATTAAACTAATATCATTGGCTACAAGCCGGTAGGCAAGCCTCTATAAAAAGGGCTGCCGCAGCTTGAGCCATCTTCCGTTACTGTTGCTGTTAACCGAATGAAGAGTTGTTAGTTGGAACCCGGTCTCTCCCACTTCTTTTCCGGACTGAACACTGGAAACGAGGGTGGGATCGTCTTGAAGCTGAGACCGAGGACGCAGCGAGAGAACAAACTACGCTAGACGAGATGGCTGGTAATAACGCACTGCCCACACCATTTAACCCCAGTGAGGAAGATTGGGAGTCTTATATTGATCGCTTCCTGATGTTTCTGGAGAGCAATGAAATGGAAGACATTTCTGATCAGCGAAAGAGGGCTGTCTTCCTAACACATTGTGGGCCAGCCGTATTTAAGATGGCAAAGGCATTGGCGAAGCCCAGAGATGTGAAACAAATGACCTGGTCTGAGCTTAACCGAATGGTGAAAGCTCACTACGCGCCGGTTGTCTCAAACCTCATCAAGAGACATGAATTCTGTAAGAGAGATCAGAGGGAAGACGAAACCATTGCTGATTTCGTGGCAGCTCTGCGTCATATTGGAGGAGCCTGTGAATTCCAAAATATGGATGAGGCAATGCGAGATCATGTTGTATTAGGTCTTAAGGACTCTACCCTACAAAGCAAACTCTTAAACAGACCTAACATAACAGTGGCAGAGGCAATCGTGGAAGCAACCGCCGCAGAAGCCACAAAGAAATCAGCGGCCAAAATGAAAATGATGAATGCTGACACAACAACCCTCCCAAAAGAAAGAAACTCAGGTGGAGGAAGAAAGCAAGCTGCAACAACCACACACCACGAAGACCTAGATGAATCATCAGACACTGATAAAGATGACGATGAGGTCCATCGCCTTTACGCAAACCAAAAAAGGTGCAAAAAGAAGAAAAATTGGCAGGAATGAGCTGGTTGCAGAGGAAACCACCCCCGAGTCGAGTGCAGGTTCCTTGATGCCATCTGTTGGGTTTGCAAGAAGAGGGGACATATCGAAAGATTCTGCCACAATCGAAAAAACAGTAGCCTTAGCAGACACGGTAATTTCCCATCAAGAACTGACTCGAGGCAAACCGATAAAAAATGGGAGCGCAGCAAGGAAACCAGCAACCGAGAAAACACACATCAAATTGTCACCATAGGAAGTACACAGATGGAAAGCGGGGAAAAAGTCAGAATTGTAGTGAACATTGTAGGAAGCCTTTGTGAGATGGAAGTTGACTCAGGATCTTTTCTATCAATAGTGTCTTGGAACACAATTAGATGTTTGATTCCAAACATCAGACAAAACAAAAATTAATTCTCAAAGACTACCAGGGAAATAGGATTCCCGTAGTAGGTCTGAGGCACTTCAAAGTCACTTACAAACAACATGCTGAAGTCCTGCCATTAACTATCATTGACCAAGACCATCCCAGCCTTCTGGGCATCAAATGGTTCATGCCATTGGGCATCAGGATGACCGGAGTAAGCTGAATAGTTGCAAGCGATTGGGAAGAGAATCTGCTACACGAATTCCAGGACTTCTTCGACGGAACTCTAGGCAGGTACCGGGGAACCCCAATATCCTTTAGCCAAGATCCCCAAATGGCACCGAGAAGACTAAAAGCCAGACGGGTCCCCTTTGCATTAAAACCCAAAATAGATGAGCAATTAAATAAATTGATTGCACAAGGGATCATAGAACCAATTGACCATGCCAGGTGGGAGACACCAATAGTAACACCTGTAAAACCAGATGGGTCTGTGCCCATCTGTGGAGACTACAAGGCTACCCTGAACCATGCACTGCAGCAAAGCACATACCCAGTACCAGTCGTGCAGCACTTACTGCACTCACTTGGGGGAGGAAAATTTTTTTCAAAACTCGATTTGGCCCAGGCGTATCATAAACTTCCAGTAGACCCCATAATGGCTGAGGCACAAACAATAGTAATGCATAGAGGGGCGTTCAAATGTAACAGACTTCAATTCGGAGTGAATGTTGCCCCAGGCATCTTCCAAAGCCTCATGGAATACCTATTAAATGGAATAAAAGGGGTTGTTCCATACTTTGATGATGTCCTAATTTCAGCAAAAAACGCGACCCAATTAGAAGCAAGACTAAGGGAAGTGCTAACGAAATTCAGAGAATCCGGCCTGAAAGTTAAAAAAGAAAAATGCTGCCTGGCCACTGACCGTGTCAAATTTTTAGGATATTTGATTGACGAATAGGGTATTCACCCAACAGAAAAAAAAGTCAAAGCAATTAAAGATGCACCCAGACCTAGAAATAAAACGGACTTACAGGCATTCTTGGGTCTGATCAATTTTTATAATGTATTCCTCCCCCACAAAGCAATGATAGCAGAACCATTGCACCGTTTGCTGAACAAAAAAACTGTCTGGACTTGGGGTCACAAAGAACAAAAAGCCTTTCAGAATATAAAAGTCTTGTTAACCTCAGACACAGTTCTTATTCAGTTTAGTAATACTCTACCCTTGACGGTCACCTGCGATGCCTCACCATTCGGAGTCGGGGCTCTCCTGAGCCACCAATTACCTGACGGGAGAGAGGAACTCGTCGCTTTTTATTTGAAAACGCTCTCCAAATTGGAATGCAACTACAGCCAACTAGACAGAGAGGCCCTGGCAATCGTCGCCGGAGTAAAATGCTTTCATGAATACCTATATGATAGGACATTCTCCATTATTACTGACTATAAACCATTGCTGGGATTTTGGCTGGGAACAAACCCACACGAACATTCTATCTCCACGGATGACTAGGTGGTCAGAATTCCTGGCCACCTGTTCATATACATTGCTGCATCGACCTGGAAAACAAATCGCCCATGCAAATGCATTAAGCTGACTTACTATACTTGTGGTCAAGGGCAAGTATAGAGGACGACCCTGCTCCAGCCACTACCACCCTACAACTGGAAACCTGCCCTGAACTCCCATTGAGTGCAGATGATGTCACCAGAGCCACAGCAAAAGACTCATTGATTGCCCGTGTTTTGACTTGGGTAGATAAAGGCTGGCCGGAAGGCCAAAAGACTGAAAACTTTAAACCTTTCAGTACTAGACAAACTGAACTGTCAATACAAAAGGGGTGTTTATTGTGGGGAGATCGGGTAGTGATTCCATCCAAACTACAAGAAGAGGTATTAGACATGTTACATGAGGGCCACCCAGGCATAGTCAAGATGAAAAGCCTGGCCAGGAGCTATGTCTGGTGGCCTGGCCTAGACAAGGACATTGAACGCTAGATTGCAACATGCCACAAGTGTCAGAGAGCTAGACCCACACCACCACAAGCTCCCATACGGGACTGGAAGACCCCACAAAGCCCTTGGTCTCAAATCCATATTGATTTTGTGGGACCAACTAGGGGCAATACATTTTTAATAGTTGTGGATGCATATTCAAATTGGCTAGAAGTCATCTTAATGTCATCCACAACAACCAATGCTGTTATAAAAGAGCTAAACAAATTATTTGCAACGCATGCGTGACCTGATTTGTTTGTATCAGACAATGGGCCACAACTAACAGCAATACAATTCGAACAATATTTAGCCTCTTTAGGTATACGCCATGCACAAACTGCGCCGGCTCACCCGGCGGTGAACGGTAGGGCCGAGCGAATGGTCAGGTTCATAAAAGGAGGCCTTGAGAAAATGGACCATGGGGATGTCCAAGACAAGCTAAACCCCTTGCTTACACTACAACACATCACTCCCAGTAGCACAACAAACAAAAGCCCAGCAGAATTACTAATGGGGAGAAAACTCAGATCCCATTTAGATAGGTTGCACCCCAATTATACTTGCGAGAAACCCCCCAACTCTTCCAGCTGATACTGCACTTTCAAAATCGGCGACCTGGTCTATGCAAAGAATTTTACCGGGGACCCTCTTTGGCTGACAGCCATGATCACACAAGTAACAGGCCCCCGGTCCTACCGACTAAACCGTGGACAATGGAAGAGAGTGTAAGCGGCACATAGACCAGCTTCATTCCTGCAACATCAAGCACAAAACAACCATGCAACCACAAATAGTAAATTTTGATGAAAACAAAACCAAGGAGGGGGGGTAAATACAAATAAATAAAAAAGGGTGTGAAAATGTACCATTAAAATCACAACCAGAAAATCTAACCAACCAAAAAGAGCACTTATGGTTATATGAAACCATCGAAAGAAGTCCTGGCGAAAGGGAAGCCGACCTGGAAGGTGCCAGCTAGGCCACTTCAACCAGTCCGGCTGAACCGGGAGGGAGCGGCATAACCACTTCGACCGGTCTAAGAAACTCAGGCGAGAGTGGCAGCACTGACTCACCCTTCCAGGCGATTCCATGGAGAAGAGCCAGAGAGACAACGATCCTGACTGAGCCGCTTGAAGTCCTGGGTGAGAATGAGCCACGCAGGTCAACTATGACTAGAAAGAGCCCCACTTACCTGCGCGACTACGTCTCTCATGTAGGACTGAACGAAAGGGGGAGGGGTGTTCTGTATGACTTGGAAGGTTCCAAGTAGTCACTTCTGATTGGCCAGAAAGGCCAGTAGTGGATTGGTTCATTAGGAACCAATCCAAGAAGCCGTTCAAAGGCTGCAAGATTAAACTAATGTCATTGGCTACAAGCCGGCAGGCAAGTCTCTATAAAAAGGGCTGCCGCGGCTTGAGCCATGTTCCGTTACTGTTGCTGTTAACCGAATAAAGAGTTGTTAGTTGGAACCCGATCTCTCACGCTTCTTTTCTGGACGGAACAATACATATCTTGACATTGACAGTTTGTGACATTCATCTCCCATACTTCTATTTTGTGCATTATTTACAAACATATACAATTTATGTGAATGTAAACATTTAACCTATTTGAAGCTTATCATTAATTCTTTCATCATCTATCTTAGCTCAATCCAATTGTACTATTTTCAGTAACCATTTTCTATCTCCAGAGAAAACTGGGAAAGATACCTAAGAGAGAGCTGGACAGGCGATATAAATATAGATAAATCAATATTTACCTAAACTCCAATGTTTCTGAGAAATACCATCAGCTGTATTCCTCTGAATTCCAGAGCATATGTGAACAAAAGGTTTTAGAAGTATTTGCACATTCCCTACCCCCCAAAACGTTTATATTCAGTCTGATAGAAAATAATTGTTTCCATTTTTTTTAGAAGGAGGAGAAGAGCTGCACATGGAGGAGATGAAATTCCTTATGTGTGGAGTATTCAGTTCTTCCACTAACTTCAATTAAGACTTGTTAAAGGGAGAATTTCTGTGAGAGCCTTGTTGCTTCTTATATCGTGATCTCTAAGTCTGCAATTTCCCTCACATCACATGCTTTGATATAGTCCCAAGGAAAAAGGCAGGTTTCTCCCCAATATTAAGACATATTCAAGGAATTTTACAGTGAGTTAAACATATACAACAAGCAGTTCCTCACCCCAATAAAGGAAGCTTAGAAGTAACATCAGAAAAAAATATGGAGGAATTATATTGCTTTTAAAGAAGAAGGTAGAGAAGCAGGAACTATTTGATAAAAGGGAAAAAATTCAAAAAAGCCCCAGAAATTACTTTTCAACATGTTTATACAGGTAGTTCTCGATTTATACAGGTAGTTCTCGATTTACAACCATTTGTTTAGTGACTGTTAGAAGTTACAATGGCACTGAAAAAGTGACTTAAGGCCATTTTTCACACTCACAACCATTGCAGTATCTCCATGATCATGTGATCAAAATTCAGATGCTTGGCAACTGGTTTATATCTATGACAGTTGCTGTGTCCTGGAGTCATGTGATCACTTTTTGCAAACTTCTGGCAGGCAAAGTCAATGGGGAAGCAATACTCTCTTTACAACCATGTTACTAACTTAACAACTGTGACAAGAAGAGTCGTAAAATGGGGCAAAACTGATTTAACAACTATTTTGTTAGCAATAGAAATGTTGGGTTCAATTGTGGTTGTAAATTGAGGACTATCTGCATTGATACCACTGGATTTATGGAGGTTTAATGCAAAAATACCTGCTCCATGCAAATTTAATGACAGGCATAATTTTCAGTGGCAAGAATAGTCTGAGGTTTTCACTGTCTATTGGAAAAGAAGTGTTTAATTTTCCATACTTTCAGATTTCTTACAGGGTATTACTTTATTTTGATTACTGATTGGAATAAAGTATTTCAGAAAACAGCTTCTCTCTGGATTCAGTTTGAAAATTACTATTTGACTCCACTGAAATTCTGCCAAATCTTAGACTCCTTATTTATTCGGGGATGAATTTTGGGATAGCTTAAAAATCACAGATATATTTTTAATTCTCTTACTCATGAAATTTCACGTTATAGGATAAATCTCATAAACAAAATTGTCAACAAATTGGGGGGAGATGGGTAGAAACTGATAGCAATCATATTACTTTGGATGTTGTTTTGATGAAGCAGGGCCTAAATCAAATTAGACTACCTCAGTATGCCTCTCAGTAATTTATCCAGCTTGTTTTTGAACTTTCTAGTTCTGATATCATTGCTGTTTCTGAAATTCCTAATTTCTTTAAACTTTGGAAAACTCCACTGTGACTTCTAAGCAATAACTCAATTTTATGAGCAGTTGCAGAAATTTGATGACAGTGATATTAAACAGATATTAATTATTTATATTGCTTTTGGAATAACAAACTCTTCTAATATCCTGTTCTAATATACTAATCTACTATGGCTTTAGCCTGCAAAATGTAGTTTATTTTTCAACAAAAATGATGCTAAAGAACATATATTTTTGTTTTGCATATTATTTTTGTTTTGGAGAAGTAACATATTAGTTTGAGGAGATATTATTTAGAGTTAGAATTTCAACTCATATACTTGGGCTTATGTTTTTATTCCAAATTTTGAGATGAAATTCACAAGTGTATTGTTTTGATTTTAAAAATCAAATTAAAATTCATTTGATTTCAGAGAACTCTATGTCATAGAAGTATACCTTCTTCTTAACAGATAACAGATAATCAGAGTTGGAAGGTACCTTGTAGGGCATCTAGTCCAACCACCTGCCCAAGCAGGAGACCCTACATCATTTCTGACAAATGGCAGTCCAGTCTCTTCTTGAAAGTTTCAAGTGATGACATTCCCACAACTTCAGAGGGTAACTTCTGTTCCATTGGTAGATTGTTCTCACTGTCAGAAAGTTTCTCCTTATTTCCAGCTGGAATCTCTCCTTGTTCAGTTTACATCAATTATTCCTTGTCTGGCCTACAGGCGCTTAAAAAATTGCTTGACTTCTTCCTCTTTGTGGCAGCCCTTCAAATATTGGAACAGTGCTATCATGTCTCCCCTGGTCCATCTCTTCACTAAAGGGCCTGTCACATTGGCTGACGGATACAAAATGTATGTAAAAAGGACACAGCGGACGAGAAAATGTTCCATCCGTTGTTATATGCTCTCAAAAGTGCCCCGAATTTGCATAAGCAGAGCAGACAACAACGGAAAGGAACGGACGGGGGGAGGACGTAGCCAGGATGTAAAGTGGATGCTCCACGGAAGCCTAGCGGATGGAAGCGGATGGAAGCGGATGGCACATCCGCAGGGCTTCCGGGGGAGCACAGCGAAGCGGACGCGCAGCGGAAGGAACGGATGCCGAGCGGATGCAGAGCGGATGAAGTGGATGCATCACGGACACCTAGTGGATGCAGAGTGGATGCCGAGTGGATGCAAAGCATTCGCTGCGCATGCAGGGAGGATTGCGTCAGCCCCGTGGATATAAAAGGATGCAGCTCGCAAGCAGGTCACCATTCAGAGGAAAGACCTGCTGCCAGACATAGCTCCAGCCAGCCAACAACCATGGGGAAGAAGAGGAAGCCTCTGCCATCTGCTGCCAGCCCTGGCAAGAAGGACAGGGCCACCATCCCACCGCCCGGCCCTGACTCTACTTCTGCTGGGGCTTCTGCTGCTCGGGCTGACTCTTCTGTTGCTGGAGCTTCTGCTGGCGCTGCTCCAGGTGCTGGGGCTTCTGCTGGCGCTTACTCTGCTGGCGCTGCTCCTAGTGCTGGTGGTCCTGCTGGTCCTGCTAGTGCTCCTGGTGCTCCTGGTCCTGCTGGTGCTCCTGGTCCTGCTGGTGCTTCTGGTGCTCCTGGTCCTGCTGGTCCTGCTGGTCCTGCTGGTCCTGCTGGTCCTGCTGGTGCTTACTCTGCTGCTGCTGATCATGGTCCTGCTGGTCCTGCTGGTCCTGCTGGTGCTTCCTCTGCTGCTGCTGATCCTGGTGCTGCTGGTGCTGCTGGTCCTCCTGGTCCTTTTTCTGCTACTGTTGTTGTTGCTGCTGCTAGTGGTGGTGGTATGCTGGAGCAGCCCCTAGAACCTCGAAGCCCCTCTGATGAGGGCCCAGATAGCCCTGCCAGAGGGAGGAAGAGGCATACGCGTGAACTGGAGAGGAGGCAATACTCCATCAAAGAGGAACATGAGGATGAGGTGCTGGAATGGCTGAGGGAGAATGAGTATCTATGGCGGAAGGGAAACAGGCTCTATCGCGACACTAAAAGGAAGCAGGCTGCTTGGAGAGAGAAGGCGGAGAGCCTGGCTACACTTCAGAGGTCCTCCTCGGCTGGTGGAAGCACATGCACACCTGGTACGGGAAGCTGCACCTCAAGAAATCTGGCCAGGCCATGGTCAAGTTGATGGACCGAGAGACCTACGTGATGGCCAAGTGCAGCTTCTTGGAGGGTGAGATCCGCCATCGAGGAGCAGCCCCTCTGACAACCCTCTCTCTCAGGCAGCCCGCAGAGAGCCAGTCCTCTTCTGGCCTAGAATCAGCTCCTATCTCCAGGCAGGTATCTGTGGAGCATCCCACAAAGGAAACCCCCCCGACAGCTGCATTCCCAGTGGTGGCCCCTTTTATCCTCTCGGGGCCAGGCACCCCAATGGCGCCTCAGACCAGCACTCCAGCAGCAGTCACCTCCACAGCACCTGGACCCTTCACCCCTGAGACTATGGGCACACCTCAGAGTGACTGAGAAGAGTGTCAGAGACTGGGTTGCTACCTGATGACTTTATCTTTGCTTGGGACACTTGGGTCATTTTGCTTTCACAATTTGTTATTAATAAAGATTATCTTTGCTTCACACACTTGCTTCAGTTCTTTTAGTCAATAAAGTCTTGGTGGAAACTTTTAGAAATAGTTTAAGCCTTTGCATGCTTGTGGGATGAGTTAAGATAACAGTGGGATGGGCAGGGATACCTTTGGGATGGGTCATAGCTATGGGATGGGCAGGGATACCTTTGGGATGGGTCATAGCTATGGGATGGGCAGGGATACCTTTGGGATGGATAATAGCTGTGGGATGGGCAGGGATACCTGTGGGATGGGTAATAGCTGTGGGATTGGTTAGGATAGCAGTGGGATGGGCAGGGATACCTGTGGGATGGGTAATAGCTGTGAGAGAGATAAACCTCCAGTGCAAGCATAGTGGGACTGTATGGTCCACCCTCCCAAGTGCCACACCTATGGCCCTTTATTATCAATAACAATTTAATCATTGATCCACACATTTCAACATAAACACAACTCTTTATGAAATGCCCTGTTCATTGTAGGGCCACTCAACATACATGGCACAATCTCATCAGTGTGATGAGACAGGCTGAAGGAAGCATCCATTAAGCATCTACCATCCTGTCTTGCCACTCCACTGCTACATCTGGGGAGTTGCACCAGTGTCTCAGGAGGTTGCGCTGCTTCTTCCCTTCACGTGAAGCTCTGTTGGGGCCTTGCACATCCTCAGTGTCTATCAGGTTTCGCCCTTGCCTCCATTCACCAGGCTCCATGTCCCCATTGCCTTGTTGGAGGTCCACGAGCCTGTTCTGCAAGACTGGGTAGCGGGTGCGCATGAGATTGTGCAGGATGCAGCAAGCTTCCATGATCCTCCTCACAGTCTGTGGGCAATGCTGCATGGTGGTGAGAAGTACCAGGAACCTGTTGGCCAGGATGCCAAAGGCGTTCTCCACCACCTGCCTTGCCCTGGACAGCCTGTAGTTGAAGATCCTCTCTTCACAGGTGAGGCATCTGGAAGTGTAGGCTTCATGAGGTAGGTTCTGAGGGAGAAGGCTGTGTGACAGGGGCTTAAATTAGCCATGCCCAGTTCCTGCAACCATTCTTCATATGTTTTCGTCTCCAGTCCCCTAGTCATCCTGGTTGCTCTTCTCTGGAGAAGAAGAGCTGCTCTTCTCTTCTCTACTCTTCTGGAGTATCAACATCTTTTTTTATAATGTGGTGACCAAAACTGGGTGCAGTACTCTATGTGTAGTCTTACTAAGGCTTTATAGAGTGGTATTAGTACCTCGCTTGATCTTGATTGTATCCCTCTGTTAATGCAACTTAGGATTGCATTAGCTTTTTTGGCTGCTGCTGCACACTGCTGGCTCATATTTAGCTGGTTATCCACTAAGGCTTCAAGATTCCTCTCACAGTTACTGCTATAGTTTCTTATCCCTAATATTGTAAACAAGGACTATGGTCATTGTTAAAATAAAACTAGTGTAAAGATGGCTAAACCTGTAAAAATAAAGTTAAACTTGGTTTGCAAACTGAATTGATATGTATTTGATGTAGGGATAACTATAGTTTTAGATTTGTTTGTGCACATTTGTATGGCCTACAAAACCTAGGTATTCTTTTGAGGTGGGTAAAATGAGGATCCAGAGAGTTGGGGGCAATATACTGACTTTGTAAGGGGTTAGACTTAGGTCTGACTTAGAGAGGGTTAGAAAGCACTGTGAAGCGGTACATAAGTCTAAGTGCTATTGCTATTGCTTTAGTAGTCCTAATTTAATTATGATAATTGGGACCTGGATTTCCATCACTAAGTATTGCAGTTATGAAATGTGAGGACAAATCCCACAGCCCAATCTATTTTATAGGGTGCTGATTCTAGCACAAATTAGGAGACTTCATCATACCCACCAATTTGAGCTCCAAATAAAAGGCAAGATGAAATTACAATGTAGCTGTAAAGAAGACAAAAAAATGTGTATCCAGAGCTATCATAGGCCCTTCAGTATAAAAAAAATGCACTGATTAAGTTACCTAGCTTGATAGTGAAATGTCTGCAAGCAAATAGCCAATCTCAGAGAGCACCTAGAACCCTTCATTTCAACCCGGAACTACAAATATTCTTTCTATTCAGTAACAAAAATATCTTCTTCTCTACTGTGCACATAAAAAATAAAATGAATTATCACAATCCTTTGCAAGTTTAACTCATGTTATTCCTTTGCTTTTGGTCTGAAGAACCAAACTCTGGGGGAGAGGATTTCTAAAAAGATATCAAGCCACTCTTCCCTTAAAAGAGCTGAAGACCTGAAATATGAGGAAATAGCAAATGTGATAAAAAAACAAATTCCTGCAGAGGAAAAATAAACTGTCCCAAACTCTAATGGGTCATAGTTTTTGCTTTTTTTTAATGGGTTCAAATACATTGTAACAGAAGTAGCATAATCAGTTAGCTATGTAGAGTAAGTCTGGAGTCAGGTGGGATCTAAACTGATGTAATAAATAGGCTGGCTCTGCCTTTGAAAGGAAATATCAGTGAGCTTTATTTAATGACCACTCATTCAGACTTGCAATGGGATGAGTGAATAGTACTTACAACAATCCTCAAAGTTCCAGCTGTCACAGCACCCTTCTAGTCACACGTCAAAGATCTGGTGATTGACAAACAGTTGGGATTTCTGACTGTCACAATGTCCCATGATTATGCAATTCCCAAAGGAGATGACTAGGCTGAACCTGAGGGAGGAGTCAAACACATCATAAGTCACAAGTCCCTGCATGCCTGCAAAAAATCTAAGTCCAGACCACTTTGAATGGCTCTTAATTACTGCTCATTTTCCTTGACAGTTAGTAGTTCAGATTTTTCTAGAGAGCTTAAACTTGCAATAAATCTTTATACTCATTTTAACTGCCTGATCTCTTGCATCTTCCCCAGCACTTGACAATTGTGATTTGCAGAAGGGGAAAAATGCTGAGGTCAACTATACTTTTGTTTTTGAGGATACCTTTAGTATCCTACCCTTTGGAATGTCTTGCTCCCTCCACCCACCAAACCTCCTGACCTTCCATAAGAGTTTGAAGATTTGGCTCTACCAGTTGGCCTGAGGTTCCAATGGAGGGTTTTCATATTGGAAGTGGTTGATAGATTAATAACAGATTCCCCCCTCCATCATCCTACTCCCTGCCTCCCTATCTTTCAGGATTGATAATTTGTATTTTGCTAGTATTTTATATGTATCACACACAGTTTTTGTGTAATTTTATCCTTTTTAACATTCTAAGCTACCCGGAGTTATCCTTTGGTAGGAAGGAAAGAAGGAAGGAAGGAAGGAGAGAGAGAGAGAAAGATAGAAAAAGAGAGAGAGAGAAAGAGAGAGAGAAAGAGAAAGAAAGAAAGAAAGAAAGAAAGAAAGAAAGAAAGAAAGAAAGAAAGAAAGAAAGAAAGAGAGAGAAAGGGAAAAGGGAAAGGAAGAAGAAAAAGGAAAGGAAAGGAAAGGAAAAGAAAAGTCCCAAACTCTCTTCTAAAAGTTAAAGGAATGGGGAAAAGAAAGCCTACTACCATTTTTACCTAATTAGGGAATGAGTAGAATATCATGAGAGGGGAACAGGGAAACTAACTAGAGCTTCCCAAGAGAGTATTGAAAGGTCTCCAAAGAATATCAATTTCTGGCAGCAGTTTACAGGAGCCAGGCATCCTGCAGTTTGCACACTACCAGTTCTAAATGGCATCATGAGAACAGGCAGATAGGAAATATATTCAATGACAAACATTATGAAGCACTTCAGAATCAGAATGCAAGGCATACAAAAGCTAATGGATCTGGGAAGAGGGGGGGGAGAGAGGGAGGGAGGCAGGAAGACAGAGAGAGAGAGAGTATAAAGGGTACAACTTATAACAGTTCATTTAGTGACTTTTCAAAGTTAAAACAGCACTTGAAAAAGTGACTTATAATTGTATTTTACACTTAATGGCCGTTGCAAGATCCCTGTAGAGACGTGATCAAAAATCTGGATTCTTGAGAATTAGTCCATATTTATGACAGTTGCAATGAATGTCCCAAGGTCATTGTGATCCCATTTTGTTACTTTTTTTAATCAGAAAAGTCAATGGGGAAGCTGGATTCACTTAACAACCATGTTACCAATTTAACAGCTGCAGTAATTCACTTAAAAACTGTGGCAAGAAAGATCATACAGTGGGGCAAAATCACTTAACAAATGTCTCACTTAGCCACAGAAATTTAATTGCTCAATTGTGGTCATAAGTCAAGGACCACCTGTATTGGACAGGATGGATCATATAACTCATAAGTAAGAAGCAAGTACTATTTTTTGTATCCCAATCAGAATTTCCTGAATTATTTTATATGTTATTGGTCTGTTCCTCAGTAAAGTTAAACTTTAAAAACATTATTACCCACAGAAATTTCTAAAGGATGTTGTATCTACAACAAATATTGTTATACTCGCTTTTGAAAAGGTTGTGAAGTAGTCTGTAAAGCGCACCCTTGCTTGTTGCTATCGATTCCCTGCTCCAGTTTTTTTCCTTGGGTTTAGCTAAATCCAGATGCTCAATTTTTAAATATGAACTGGTACAAAAGTTAAAGGTAACTCAAACTGTAAAACTCCAAGAAAACTTCAGCAAGAGCTGTAAGCTGTTAAAACAATTGAATCCCGGTATGTGAAGACAGTTTATTACCAGCAAAAAATCTTATCCGTTGGACAGGCCTCATTGTCCTGATAACACTTTTTTTCTGATATGTTCTTAATTCTCCATTTCCCATGCTTCAGTAATTATATGATTTTTTTTTCAATTCACTTTTGGACAAAGCCCTGTTTAGTAAAGATAATGGAAAGCATGTGAGCAAAAGAGTTTCCAAGGTGGATAGATATCGGCATGCACTTTAGGACTACAGATGAACTCATTTTGCTGTGATGGGTTTTCTTTAAGTGCTTTCACAATATATGTATAGTTGTGTGTGGTTTCAGTGGGTATAATCCATCTATCTGTATGACTTGCAATCTGATGATATTCAAAAAAAGTGTTGAAAACTTGGCCATTCCCTATTCTCAGACCCTGGAGCAGGGTAATATTAAGACTCTGTAGAGTCTTATTCTGATTAAGAATCTTCCTTTTTTCCAGTCATGCATGGCCTTTGTTTTGATATATTTTTTGTGTGTCTTCTTGCTTTTAATGTTGCAAGCCACCCATAGTCTTGTGGTGTCGTGAGACTTTTAAATTGAATGAATGAATAAAGGAATAAAGGAACAAACACACTTTGTTTTCACAAAATAATAATGATGCAAAATAATTATGCACTTAGATTAGCCTACAAAGATTAAAGCAAACAATGACATCAAAGTTTGCAAGCGAAGTAGTTATCATTTCAAGATTTCTCTCTTAGGCCATTTCCTTATTAGTTACTTAGAACATCTCCATATAACTCAGCCATCACTGATATACAGCCTCCCATCATTGCAGTTCTTTGGGCACAATAATCATTAGATGACTCTTGAAGATGCCATGAGTAGCGATGAAATAAATTTGATCCTAATTTAGTGGGATGTGCAGCTTCTCTTTCACTATCCCACTGTGAGTCAAAGGATTTGAGTTTTACCCATTTCCATCATTTTAATCTGTTTGGCCTACATTACATGATTAATGTATTTCAGAGGTGTCTAACTCTGAATGTATTAATGTATTTCAGAGGTGTCTAACTCTGAATGTATTAATGTATTTCAGAGGTGTCAAACTCTTTCATTGAGGAGCACATCAGAGTTATGTTTGACCTCGGGTGCCAGGGTGGGCGTGACCAGGGTGGGCATGATCAGCTCAACGCCAGTCATGTCAGGGCGCCTGTGGTGGCCTCAGCACTCTGCAGCTCCGTATTCAGCTGCAACGGCCTCTTGCAACCTCTGCCAGTGAAACGAAGCTCCAGAGGGCTGCCGGTGGCCCTCTCAAGCTCCATTTTTGCTGGCAGGGGCACTGCGGGTCAGTTCTTTGCTGTTTGCAGGGCAGGCCTGTGGGCCAGATCTAAACACCCCATGGACCGGATCCAGCCCTCAGGCCTTGAGTTTGACACCCCTGATGTATATATTGTGCTGGGAGGGGTATTTGAAAAACATTGCTAAAACCTATAACTTTTTGAGATTCAAAAGAGACTCTATGTATGTATAGATATACAAATATAAAGGGCTAGGCAAAGGTTGAATTAAAAACTTGGAATTTTCGCTTTATACACATTTTATTTTGTTTATTTATCCAGTGTATTTATTTATTTATTTTGTCAAACAATTATTTGATGACAGGTATAAGTGTCAACATGGTTATAAATATATGAAATGGATACGAATAAGAAAAAAAGAAACAATAGGACAGGGACGGTAGGCACGTTTTGGTGCGTGTATATTATTATTATTATTATTATTATTATTATTATTATTATTATTATTA
>BLBF01000032.1:25217134-25242992 GCA_015471245.1 Laticauda colubrina
TATTATTATTATTATTATTATTATTATTATTATTATTATTATTATTATTATTATTATTATCCTCTGATCTTCAGATGCTATCAATATGCCAGAATGGGCCAAACTGGTAAAATACCATCACTGAAACCAGCTGAGTGACTATGGGCCAGTTCTTCTCTCTTAAGCTCTAAGGAAGGAAACAATGGCAAACATTTCTAAAAAACTTTGCAAAGAAAATGCAGGGGTTTTCCAGACAATCTCTGGAAAATTAACCCAAAGGTTAATTTAACAACATTAACATTGTTAATTTAACAACATTAACCCGAAGGGTAGAAAGGAGGATGCATGGATATGGTCAGATAATTGCAAAAAGTGCATTATAGTGAATAAAACAATAGTACAATTCATTTTTCACTTAATTATTGCCAGTGGTTGATTTTAATGTCACATTATTTCATCACGTTTTCTGCTCTATTGATCCCACTCCAAGAAGTATTCCATATCAATGGAAATAGTATCTGAAAAAATAATACTGACTTAACACCTACTTCATATATGATACTATTTGCTTTGTATGGGCATATCTCTTGTTATCTAATTATATACATGCCTATTTTTCCTGCTTGGTCTTCTGAGTCTGTCACTGGACAACAATGAATTCCTGCTCCATGTTTTGTGGTGTTCAGCAAATTGTGATCTTTTATCTAGTTTCCAGTGCAGCCTTGTTCCCCTTTCTATTGCAAATGACCTTTATCTTACTAGGTGGGCTATTCCTCTTCAACATCCACAGTAAAAGCCATCTTCACTGTTTCATCTTAGCTGCTGGCTAAGTGAACCAAAATATTATGATTTTGGCCTTCATAAGTGTACTGAATAATTGTTAAAGAAGGGAAAAAATGAGAATACTTAGGACTTTTCTTTCACTTTTCTATCCCCTTTTTCGTGTTGCCTTCTTGTTTTGTCATTTTACAAAGGGATAAGAAAAGAAGGGTTTGCAGCTGGAAACACTTTTTCTTAAGCTCTCCTAGCTAATCCATGCTGGAGTTTCTCAAAATAGCTATAACATTCAATGCTTATCAGAAATTCACAAGTTTGGGGAGAGTTTAATTCAAGACATATGCATCTCCATATTTAGTTGGATGTATTGTGTTTCTATTTATTTATAATAATGTGCTGGTTGCTTTCCAGAAAAGCAGCTGTGCGCTTAACAATTGTTCCATACTTTATCCTTCACTCTCATCTTCTGGCAGTCCCAGACTTCAGGATCTCTTCAGAATCTCCCTGCCTTCCTTTTAAAAAGCTTTGATTAGCCTTGGAATGTGTGGAAGTATTTGCTTTTGATCTAAGATAAGAGTCAAGCTCTTCCAACTGCTATGCGGAATCAATTTCCCAGATGTCACAATCAGTTTAATTTAGAGTGAAGGTCTGCTGTCCACTATTTTTCATTCCTGTGGAAATTTGTGGGTGACACTACCATGATGATTTGATCCAACACTCAGTAAGGGATTAGAAAAATAGTTGTTACTTTGGGATAGGCAAGACACTTCTCTCAATGCTTAACATTGTCAGATTAGCAGATGGGCAAAAAGAAAGTGAGTCCTAACAGTGATGAATGTTGACAGTTTTACTCTAGAGAATAAATTCTTTTTGGAATTGAGAACAAACTTCAACTAGATAGAAGAACTCTTGTCTATCTAGCCACAAGTAGTTGTATATGATCCTCATACTCTATGATCCATCAATTAACTGGGAGAAACTCTCTACTTGGTTTGTTTTTTAGATGTAACAATATTCCAGTGGGACAATGTCATTTGAGGAATCCATGATATCATAGAAAACAATCTGGTTTTCACAGCGCTGGAGTTAAAGGTAATGAAATGAAGAGCTCTGTTCAAAGAATCCAGATATTTTAGGCAGGATAAATTGCTTTATTGGCATGTATGACAAGAACAATGGGGCCCACCTAATTTCATTTGTCATAACTACTTGGAGATAGGGAGAGCTTGAGTACTTGGAAATATGCCAGATGCACATGGAATAGCAGGAAAAGTTCATAATATCTTGCACTGCTTTGGGTGGAGAAAACAGGAAGAAAAGGGTTCCTGTATCAGTTGTCCTTCACCCATCATGTGTATCTCTAAAGAAGACTCAAATCTGGAACCCTTACAGAAATACAACATATCAGTAGTCAAATTGAGAGTGCTAGATAATTTTCCCACCATTTTTATAATTCCCACTCATAGAAAAATAATTGCTTTCAAATATCAATTTTGAAGGATAAGAGAATTTACTGAAATTCTGTAGCATCCCAGCATTTGACATATGATTTGCAGCTTAATTATATTTCAGCTTATCATATTTTAGAATCCAGTACATTCAGAAGTGTAGCTATATATTCTAAATCTTGTTTAAAATGATGTCTGGGATTCTTCTGAGAAGATCACTGTGGCTATTTATAAACATTTATGCCATTTTATGAACCAACTAAGTGGAACATGTTATATAATCACAGGCAGTTTTAACAGCAGATGTTTCATCACCATTCTGGGCGTTATCTGACAAAAATCTTGCCCAGCCAAGTGCTGATTAGTAAGAGAAGGAGAAAAAAGAGAGGGTGAGAATTTTCTCTAATCACTTTTACTATTTACTTTGTGTTTATTAGAAACATAACTTGTGACTAGAATGAGAATGCTGGCTCACACGCCTCTTGAGTCTCTCTTGAGTTGCTTTATATCCCAAAACTATTATTGGCAACCAAATGGCTAATGCATGGAAAAAAATAATAATTGTGATGAGTATCTATTGTGATAGAAAACTATTTGGGGATATGCCGATGCCATTGATGTGATTACATAGGTTGAAAGACATTTGGTCTCTTACAGTGTAGAATTGGACCAAAGTGCCTTGTGGGAATCACAGTATTTAAAACACCGCCTTTTTCTGAGTTGGACTTTGGTCCAAGGGATACTGCAATGCCCATACAACTTAGTAACAGCTGTTCAAATTTTCGGCAGGTTTTTTTGAGGTCTAAACCATGAGAAACATATGCTGTATCACTGCACTGGGGCCACAATATTTCCCTAATTTGTCTCTCATGACTCTCAATAAAAACTATTTAAATTTCTTCTGAGTGAACATGAAAAGTGCTATCTAATCTTGCATCACTTCATGGGAGTCCCCTTAATATATGTCTTCTCCTTCAGTAAACTGTGAAAGTCAGTTTCTGCTCTCCCTGTTTTATTTTTTCCAGCTCACTACTTTGAACAGCATCATATTTCTAGCAATGCTTCTTGTTTCACCACATGTTCCAATCTAGAGATTAAAGTAAGTTATTTCAAATTATACACCTAGCAATACACTCTGTTAATGTAGATAGACCAGTACAAAAATTAAATGGATTTATATTTCTGTTTAATTGAAATACAATTAATTAAATACTATTCAAGTATTTAATTTTTCAATCAAATTAAAAATGACAATTTGATTGCAATGTATGACAAAGATTTAGAGGGCTCTGTGAGACCTTTTAAAGGTCTAAATGAGCCGTGGTGGCATAGTAATTAGAACACAGTACTGGAGGCTATTTCTGCTGATTAACACTGCCTGCAATTTAGTACCTCGAATCTCACCAGACTCAAGTTTGACTCAGCCTTCCATCCTTCTGAGGTCGATAAAATGAGGACCCACATTGTTGAGGGCAATAAACTGACTCTGTAACAGCTTAGAGAGGAATGGAAAGCACTATAAAGCGGTATATAAGTCTAAGTGCTATTGCTAAAGCTAAAAATGTTGCACTTCTTCTTGGTCTGGAGAAAGGCAGTACTTCCCACATGCATCTTTTTTACCTTTGCCTCCAGATTTTTTTTTTTTAATTCTTTACAGAGTCTCTTAGGAGACAGCAAACTTTAGCAACCCAAAGCTGATTACTAGCCATAAAAAAAAAATCATTAGTGAGTTTTTTCTGTGGAATCAGCAGCCCGTTTAGTCAAGTGAAGTTTGCTGAGTCCCCCTCATGAATAATTTGTCCATGGCTCTTTATGTGACACCATTATCTGGACTTCAAAGAGGAGGACCTGTAAAACAACCCACAATTAGGCATCCTTACGTCTTGAACACAGTTACTTAAAAGCCAAACTAAACAAACAGAGCTTTCCACTGGTGCTTCGACAGAAGAGAGGGGTGGGGTCAATAGACAAGAGATAAAAACACATTCCAAAGAGGGGGCTGTTTCCAGAAGGAGCATATTTCTAACCCTTTAGGTCTAAACATGAGAGAAGGTAAATGTTTGGAAATCAAAAGCCAGGAAGGAAAATTGGCAGAGAGTGTAGCACTTATGCTGCTGTTATTAAGCACTGATGAAGTAATCAGCTGATGGGGAGGGAGGGAGAAAGCTGATGAAAACGGAGTGGAAAAGATAAAAAGCAGCCTTCTGAGTTTTGTTCCCCATGCAAATCTATGCAAAGTGTTATCAAGGCAGCTAGCGTGACCCAGGCCCCATAGGAGTTCAATGGCCACATGCATGCATGAGATTATTGTAACCCTGGCCTCATCCGCTGACATGCTGTGGCCTCCTACAAGTTTGTTGCCTTGACCTTCTTGTGCCTCAGTCAAACCCAGCTTGAAACCCTAGGCAGAAAGTTCAGAGTGAACAGCCAGATGCTGATTTCTCTCAGTAAATATAGATAGAACAGGGGGGGTTGGGGGGGGGGGGGAAGCCTTTGTCAAAGGAGTTGGATAAGACAGGGAAACAGGCAGTAGGTGAGACTAATTCTTAAATTTGTTGTTAAGAAAAGGACATAATGGAGTAATACAAGTGCTACATTCTGATCCAATTCAAGTCTCAGAAGTGGAAAGATGCCTCTGGAAACAAGCTTTAAAAGCTAATGATTATCAGACTTACTATTCCTTTGGGAGGGTGCTTAGTTGGAAAAGGTTGTCAGCATCCTTCCTGTCTGCCTTTTGGTGATCAGGAAAGCCATTCTTATTTTGAAAAGATTCTCTTAGTAGAGTTTACTTTCTTTCTAAATTCCTTGACCAACCATGTTTAAAGTTTAATGTTGGACAACTCTTTTATTGTGAGCCATCATCTTTAAGCAGACTTTGAGGTTAGATATGTCAATGTGGAGGGAGCAAGGTGGTGGTGGGTAGATGGAGAGATAAAAGGAAACAGCCACTAAGAAACTCTATGGGGATGTTTCTTTTAAACTTCCTGGGAAAGGAAAGTTGTCTTCTGAATTCAATTTCCTGCAAAAGATATAAAAAGAACTCTATCCAGGTAGATCATGAGCCTGTCTATTTGTTAAATGTAAAGGTTCATTCTCTGAGCCTTGTGGGTTGGTTTTTGAACATATTTTTTTTATCAAGCTAAGTAACATCTTCAATGGAATTTAGGGGGTGTTGGTGTTCTTCTGCTTATAAAGATTTTGTGTGGTCAGTAGGTCTTGTGATGGGGAGTCATGTCAGGTGAGGGTCATGTCATATGAGGGTCTTGTGGTGAGTCAAGTGTGGGTCACATCAGGTAAGGATCTTGTGATGGAGAGGTCACATCAGGTGAGGGTCATTAGAGGTGAAGTTCTGGTTGCATGGTTGGTTAAGGGTCAACTCCATTGCTGGTTGGTTATGTGGTGGATTTGAATTTTGAGAGGTTCTTAGCTGGTTATAGGTCAATATGTCTGTTGATGGAATTGCTTGTGGAACACGGTTGTTACCTAGCCTGTTATTGAAACATTCAGAAACAAATCCACAAGTTCAGAGAATGAACCTCCATCCTCATTCTACACACAAGCTACAGGTAGCTGCCTATTTGTTTCCAGCATAAGACAAGTAGTTCTCTTTGAGTAGCCAAAAAGTTGAGTATGAAGGCTTTTGCTTAGCTTTATTTTGTTGTTGCTGTTACTGTTATGATTTTATAGACCTTTGACAATCTGATATTTTTCAGATGTGTTGTATCATATCTCTATCAATCAGCATAGCTAAAAGCATTGAAGGAAGAGGGAAAAATTCCCCCCTCCCCATACACCTTGTTCATCAAGCCCACTCAACCTCAATTAGGGTATTATCTGTGGCAGGTTAGACACTTGATAGACTTCATTCTGAATACATCCATACTGTCCAGAGTCCTGTGGGAGAAAAGGCAAAACAGACCTCCAGATATGGTAGCACTGAAACACAGAAAACTGATTACCGACTGTGCAGAACAGGTAATCTTAGAAAAATATACAAATTTACTCCCCTTCATATCCATCCAGGTAAACTTCACTTTAATCTTCAGTTCTAAGAAAAGGAGACTTAATTTCTGAACATGATTTTCCTAAACTTGCATAAAGTTTATGTTTTGTTCCTTTTTTGTATAAAAAGCCACAAAATGTTGTAGCTTTCCTATGTAGAGAGGTTACTCTAATCTAACGTTTTCAACTTTGGGAAAGTGCCTGCTTCATTGTCTTCAACTTTTGAAATTCTCATCAATTCTGGGATTTGAAATATACACACAGGGATTGTGAAATGATGCACCTTTTCCCAATTGAATGCTTTCAGGTGTCATGGATAACAGGTCCCAAAATTCTTAGTCAGTGTGATCTTTGAGTCCTGCTTGATATGCAAATGCAACATTTTCTACAAATTAAAGTATTTCTTTTGATCTTAAAGTATGTCCACAGGTGCCCAAAACTATTCTGTAATTTGCACACATAGACTCTATCTATACTTTCTAAAAAGTGAAAACCAGAAACAGGATGGAACTGGCTCTGTTCATTCTTTTTAACACTGTGTAAAAATAGCAGCTATGACCAAAGAATTATCTTTTTTTCGAGTAGTTTTCAACAGGGTTCAATATTCTATCACACACATAGAGCTTTTTAAAACTTATGATAAACAATGAAATTACTGACATGTACTCAAGTATTTATCAGAATGGTCTTCATGCTCAGATTTATATCTAAATAGCATCTTTGAAGATAGTTAAAGCAAGATAATTCAGTAAAGAAGTAACTGAAGCAATCAAACTTTTTTAGAAACTTGTTTTGTTCTGTTATCTTGCTATGGAAACTTTCACTTCACAATTAGATAAATATTTCATCCAAGGGGGCATTTTTCTGCCCAGTTCATTAAGGCCCTGTCGCACTGGCCGACAGATGCAAAACGTTTGTAAAAAGGACACAGCAGACGAGCAAAATGTTTCATCCGTTGTTATCCGGTCTCAAAAGTGCCCCGAGTTTGCATAAGCAGAGCGGACAACACGGAAAGGAATGCATGGGGGGAGGACGTAGGGTGGATGGAAAGCGGATGCTCCACGGAAGCCTAGCAGATGGAAGCGGATGGGAGCAGATGGAACATCCGCAAGGCTTCCAGGGGAGCACAGCAAAGCGGACGCGGAACGGAAAGAGCAGATGCTGAGCGGACGCTGAGCGGATGAAGCAGATGCAGAGCGGAAGCCTAGCGAAAGCCTAGCGGAAGCCTAGCAGAAGCCTAGCGGAAGCCTAGTGGATGCCTAGCGGATGCCTAGCGGATGCCTAGCGTTCACTGCGTATGTGGGGAGAATGCATTGCATCAGCCCTGCAGATATAAAGGGAAGCAGCTCACAAGCAGGTCACCATTCAGAGGAAAGACCTGCTTCCAGACACAGCTTGCCAGCCAGCCAGCCAGCCAGCAACCCAACAACCATGGGGAAGAAAAGGAAGCCTCTGCCATCTGCTGCAAGCCCTGGCAAGAGGGACAGGGCCACCCTCCCACCCCCTGGCCCTGACTCTGCTTCTGCTGGGGCTTCTGCTGCCCGGGCTCGCTCTTCTGGTGCTGGGGCTTCTGCTGTTGTTGCTTCTGGAGGTGGTGCTTCTGCTTCTGCTGCTTCTGGTGGTGGTGCTTCTGCTGGTGCTTACTCTGCTGATGCTGCTTCTGCTGATGCTACTTCTGGTGGTGGTGCTTCTGCTGGTGCTTACTCTACAGGCACTGCTCCTGGTCCTGGTGCTTCTGCTGGTGCTTACTCTGCTGGCACTGCTCCTGGTGCTGGTGCTTCTGCTGGTGCTTACTCTGCTGGCACTGCTCCTGGTCCTGCTGGTCCTGCTGGTGCTTACTATGCTGGTGCTGCTCCTGGTCCTGCTAGTCCTGCTGGTGCTCCTGGTCCTGCTCATGCTCCTGGTCCTGCTGGTGCTCCTGGTCCTGCTGGTGCTCCTGGTCCTGCTGGTGCTGCTAGTGCTGCTGGTGCTGCTGGTGCTGCTGGTCCTGCTTTTGCTGCTACTGTTGTTGTTGCTGCTGCTGCTGGTGTGGTGTGGAGAGCATCCCCTACAACCTCGAAGCCCTTCTGATGAGGGCCCATATGGCCCTGCCAAAGGGAGGAAGAGGCAGATACGTGAATGGGAGAGGAGGCAATACACAATCGAAGAGGAACATGAGGAGGAGGGGCTGGAGTGGCTGAGAAAGAATGAATATCTTTGGCGGAAGGGACACAGGTTCTACAGGGACACCAAAAGGAAGCAGGCTGCTTGGAGAGAGAAGGCAGAGAGCCTGGGCTACACTTTGGAGGTGCTCCTCGGCTGGTGGAAGCACATGCACACCTGGTACGGGAAGCTGCACCTCAAGAAATCTGGCCAGGCCGTGGTCAAGCTGACGGACAGAAAGACTTACGTGATGGCCAAGTGCAGCTTCTTGGAGGGTGAGATCCGCCACCGAGGAGCAACCCCCCTCACAACTCTATCTCTCAGGCAGCCTGCTGAGAGCCAGTCCTCTTCTGGCCAAGAGTCAGCTTCTGTGTCCAGGCAGGTATCTGCGGAGCGTGCCATGACAGAGACCCCCCTGACAGCTGTACTACCCCTGGCGGAGCGCATGAAGGACCCCCTGACACAGTGGGAGCAAGGAGAAGGCACTTCCACCACAGCCCAACGTGCATCCACCCCCAGCTCCACCTCCACCGAAAGGCAGAGAGGCAGACTGGAGGGGCAGAGGCACACTGTCCTGATGGAGATCAGGACACCATCAGGAGCAGTGTAGATCTCCTCTTTCAGCTGGTACACACTGACGCCCCATCCTCCAACCACAAGCCCTTCCTCACCTATGTCAACCAGACCCTCATGAACATGGCGGAACTCCAGTGCCAGGTGGTGAAGGACAGGATCACCGATCTTCTTCACAACCCTCCAGACTAAGCTGAACCTGCTCCCACCCAGTCCAGGCCTGCTCCTCCACCCCAGGTGATGTCACTGCCCTTCCAAGGCTTTCCACAGGTCCTCCCCTACCAAGGCTATGGCTACCAGGAGGTCCAGCAGCACAGGCAGCCCTTCCCAGTCCAGGCACAGGTACATCGGACGCCACTGATGCCACCGATGCCACAGATTCCACCCACGCCACAGATGCCACCAATGCCTCACCTCACTCACCTGCAGATCGGGCATCCCCACTACACTCCTCCTTCCTCCACCCCACAGCCAATTCCGGCCTCAGAACATCTGTCATCAGTCTTGGGACTGACACCCCATGTCATGGAGGAAGGGTCTCTCAACATCACAGGGCTGAGCCAGCTGTCTGAGAGCTTCCTCAACATCCCCTGTTGTCCTCTCGGGGCCAGCCACCCCAGTGGCACCTCAGACCAGCACTCCAGCAGCAGCCACCTCCACAGCACCTGGACCCTTCACCCCTGAGACGATGGAATGCCTCAGACTGACTGAGAAGAGTGCCAGAGACTGGGTGGCTACCTGTTGACTTTATTTTTGCTTCGGACACTTGACTTGGACACTTTTCTTTTACAGCTTGTTATTTAAAAAAATTATCTTTGCTTCACACATTTGCTTCATTTATTTTTGTCAATAAAGTCTTGGTGGAAACTTTTAGAAATGGTTTAAACCTTTGCATGCTTGTGGGATGGGCAGGGATACCTGTGGGATGGGCAGGGATAACTTTGGATGGGTAATAGCTGTGGGATAGATAAACCTCCAGTGCAAGCAAAGTGGGACTGTATGGTCCACCCTCCCAGGTGCCACACCTATGGCCCTTTATTATCAATAATAATGTAATCATTCATCCACACATGTCAACATAAACACAACTCTTTATTAAATGCCCTGTTCATTGTAGGCCCACTCAACATACATGGCCCAATCTCATCAGTGTGATGGGACAGGCTGAAGGAAGCATCAATTAACCATCTATCATCCTGTCTTGCCACTCCACTGCTCCAGCTGGGGAGTTGCACCAGTGTTTCAGGAGGTTGCGCTGCTTCTTCCCTTCATGTGAAGCTCTGTTGGGGCCTTGCACATCCTTAGTGTCTAACAGGTTTCGCCCTTGTCTCCATTCCCCAGGCTCCATGTCCCCATTGCCTTGCTGGAGGTCCACGAGCCTGTTCTGCAAGACTGGGTAGCGGGTGCGCATGAGATTGTGCAGGATGCAGCAAGCTTCCACGATCCTCCTCACGATCTCTGGGTGATGCTGCATGGTGGCGAGAAGTACCTGGAACCTGCATGGTTCTGAGAAGTACTGCATGGTTCCACCTGGAACCTGGTGGCGAGAAGTACCTGGAACCTGTTGGATTCCAAAGGCGTTCTCCACCACCCGCCTTGCTCTGGACAGCCTGTAGTTGAAGATCCTCTCTTCACGGATGAGGCATCTGGAAGTGTAGGCTTCATGAGGTAGGTTCTGATGGAGAAGGCGTCATCCCCCACGATGAAGTTGGGCACATCTTGTGTGTCGTTGGGCAGGGGGTCTGGATCTGGGAAGCCCATGATGAGGTTGCGTTCCAGCCCCTCCTTGAGGTGACTGGCATTGTATACCTGGGCATCTGAAGATGAGCCGTTGCCTTAAGCATCGATGGACATGAACTTGTAGTCAGTATCAACCATGGAGAAGAGGATGATGCTGAAGAAGCCCTTGTAGTTGAAATAAGTGGACCCCGACTTGGCTGGAGCTTTGCAGGCCACGTGCTTGCCATCTATGGCTCCAACGGTGTGGGAGAAGTTCCACCTCTGACACCACTGCTCTGCAACTTTCTTCCAGCCTTCTTCAGTGGAGGGGCACTGGAGGAGCTCCTCCAGGTATTCTTCGATGATGGCCTGCACTACTTCTCTGACCACAATGCTGATGGTGTTGTGTGGCACTCTCCAGCCATACTGCATGCTCCTGCAGGTGGTCCCTGAGGCCAGGTGGCGCAGAGTCAGTGCCACCTTGAGCCCAGGGTCCAGGCTGGGCCAGAAGTTGGTGTTTGCCTTGGTCAACCTGGGTCTCAGTTGCTCCACAACTTCGTCAAACATGGCTGGAGGCATCCTCATGAAGTTCTGGAATGCCTGAGGGTCTTCATTCCTCAGCTCCACCATCAGCTTGTTGTACAGTCCGTACTCTGCTCTTCTCCCAATCCATCTTCGGACCCAGACACTTCTTGGCCTCCTCCTTTTCTTCCTGTAGAACAGTTGAAAGAGCCTGTAGATGGCTTCGCACTGTTGCAGAACGATGGTAGCCACCAAAAGGACTGTGTTTTGATCCATGGTGGACATCAATGGATGCTGTGGAAGAGCAAGAGCCAGATGAAGGCTGCAGAGGTCTGCACAGCAGGGCTGCTGGTCTGAAAGTAAGATCCAGGTAAGTTGCTCCCCCTTTTTATAGGAAATATAGGTTTTCCACTATGTGTCCTTTTGCATCCTCTAGGCATCCTCTAGACATCCTTAATATCCGAGATAGGTCCCCTCTGCGAACGTTTTTTCCATTTAAAATGCTTTCTTTGCGAGCTGCATCCGCTTTCATCCTTTCTCCATCCGTGCTACTAACGCTGCGCGTCTGTTCTGCGTCCGTTTCACTTCCTCCCTGTGTCCGTTTTCTGCTAGAGCGGATTTGAGTTGCACGGATGAGCAGCAGATGCCTAACGGATATAGCGGACGCGTAACAGATGACGACGGATGTAGAACGGATGTTCCCCGTATGCGTTGCGGATGCAGAACGGACGCGTTGTATACATTTTCCGCTCAAAAAGTTTTGAGCAGCTCAAAACTTTTTGAGCAGATGGAACCTCAGTTGACAGATGCTGGACGGATAGAGAGGATTAAAAAACGGAGGCAGTGAGTATAGAATGGATGAATCGCATTAACCAACGGATGGCAAGTGTTTCTCTCCATTTTACATCCTCTTTCCATCTGTTGGTGCAGTGTGACATGGGCTTTAGGTTTATTGCTAGTTCATGACTCTCATTCTCTCTTATTCAGGCCTCAGTGTAGGGTAGCTATGTAGCCTTTTGCTGTATTTTGGTTCCAGATGTCCATTTCTTTTTTTCTTTTATTGTTCTTTATCTTTAAGATATTCACTCCCAAAGGCATTGGATCATCAGACAACTTCTAAATCTGATGATGATGGAGGGGAGGGGGGAGGAGGAGGAATAGAAAGATGACCTCTAGTTTAAAACATGTTTTTGAAAGATTAGTCAAACCATGAAGAATATTTTTAGCTGACATTTAACTGGTTCTCTTTGGGCCAGAGAACCAAACATAGAGGACCTTCATGTTTAGAGATATTTGGTGTAGTATAGTAGTTCAGGATTAGAACAGGAGCTTTTTCAAGTTCCAAGTTCTGCCTAACCATAAAAGGTTACTGGGTGATGTGGGCTAATCACTCCCTCTCAGCCTAATCTACCTCTTGTGATTGTTGATGGAGGTGAATTGGAGGAAGAACTGCAGGTATACTGTCATGTGCTCCCTGTAGAAAAAGAGCTGAATATTTATGATCAACAAAAATAAGGCATCTCCAATCACCTTTTCTGGTAAATTAATTGTATGATAAGCTTTTATGAGGTGCTGCTTGCACCATCATTTGCTCAGAGTGATGAGAAGAGAGGGGAAGAAGACAAGTGATGCAGATACAGGCTCCGTGTGAGACAGATCACAAGTATCTTATCCATTAGCAATTATATGGTGTTAAAAACCCCGACTGTATTTGTTGAGACTTCTTGTGATAGCCTGAAATCTTTTGATGTGAGTTCAACAGTCTCAAATTAAATCCTACATCAGTTCAGCCACTCCATGCCTCTGATGAAATCAGTGGTAGTTGACAAAAGCTTGTCAACTTTTTAACAAAATCTGTTAGTCAGAAAGAGTGCTTCCAGATGCCTTCTGATTTTTTTTTTACTGTCTTGAGCTTTTGAACAAAAGGTAGGATATGAATCACATCAATCACAATCAATGTTGAGAAGCCAAAATGCTTTCATTGCTAAGATTTAAGGAGTAGGGATGAAAGTCAGCCCCATAACTGGGTCCTGCTGTGCCTCTTTTTCATGGTGGTAGTTTTTCATCTTATGTTGGCAGTAATGATCTTCCCTTCATGACTAGGTCATACTGTATTGCTTTTCATGCATACATATCCTGAAATGATAGCTTATAATTTAGAAATTGGTAAGAAGAGTATACAAATAATTCCAATGAGCTTTGCTAGCTTCCTCATCTCAAGCTATCATCTTACAGTAATAACTGAAGAATGTGGAAAATAAAATGGTATGGACATAATTAATCAACCAATTCTTATTAGTTGATCTACAGATCTACAGAACAAGAAAAGAAAAATGAATACATCTTCTATACAAAGAAAAGCATTTCCTGTGCTTTCTGCTGATTTGTTTTGGGGAAAAAAGTGCAAAGGTAGAAAAACAGCCTGAAAAAAAAAAACTGAGAGCTTTTTAGATGTTCTGCAGTTTTCCTCCTTGACTATCAAATGGATGATTTAACTGGTTCTGCTTTCAGTAAAAAAATAAATATAAAACATATAGTTAAAGGTAAAATGTGATATGTTCACCTGAGCCATTACACAGAGTTCTCAGCATTCCTTTGCCAGTGTTTCTAGGAGTCAACAGAGAGATATAATGTAATGTCAGTGTTTCTGGCCCAATTTTTCAAATGCAGGTAGCCCTCATCTTATAATAGTTCATTTAGTGGTCATTCAAAGTTACAACAGCACTTTAAAAAGTAACTTATGACTGTTCTTCACACTTACAACTGTTGCAGCATCCCCCTGGTCACCAGATTAAAATTGGCTGGCACCCAACTCCTATTTAAGATGGTTGCAGTGCTCTAAAATCATTTGATCACCTTTTGCAACCTTCTGACAAGCAAAGTCAATGGGGAAGCCAGATTCACTTAACAACAATGTGACTAATTTAACAACTGCAGTATTCACTTAATAAATGTGGCAAGAAAATTTATAAATGGGGCAAAACTCACTTAATAAATTTCTCACTTAGCAACATAAATTCTGGGGTCAATTGTGATCATAAGCCAAAAACTACCTGTAAGGCTGAGGAATATATATAAACACATAGCCACTCTGTCATCATTCATCCCATCTCAAAAATATTCATTTTGATCTTTTTTCATTTGTACTACTTAAGCCAAACAAAAGTAACTTTAACCAAGTACTTTTGCACAACTGGTAGAATAAATAATATCTGAAGTGAAAATTGGAGCCAGATGTCAATTATATGTATATCTATTGCATTCATGTAAACATTCCCAGCAGACAGGACAAGATAACTAGTTTCTGAGTCCCAATTATCCGTAAGCTGTGTTTGTGATGAGATATGTGTACATAGACATACATAAGAAGGACAAACATCTTACAAATCACTTATTTACATGTTCTTTTAGATAGCTTTGTGCAGTTACCTTTATGCATTTAGTTTTAGAAGAAAAAATACCACCTTTAATTATACAGATATTCTATAAATTATACAATGATTTCCCTGTGATTATATCTAATTCTTATCCATAAAAGAGAATAAGAGTTAAAGGATAGATTTAATCTTCTTAATTTTACTTGTTTTGTATTATCATTTTTACCTTTTCATCATTGTGTAAGACACCCAGAGTCACTATAACAGTGAGATGGAAAGTATATAAATGTAATAAATAAATACAGTGACATTGTTGAACAAGTGGAGAGTCAGTAATGTTAAAGTGCAAGTTCTGAATGAGTAATATTTCCAGTTATTTGTCTGTTGATGGACTTTAAATATCATAAATATTATAAAAATATTTTGAAGATTGTAGATTATTCTATCTAGAAGTCACAAATGACATAAAACTGATAAAGATCAATTTATGATCTGCAAGAGTCAAATCTGGTTGAAAACAAATAATGCTATAAGCAATCATACAAGTGTTCTTTGGTTCTCCATAAATTGAATTAAGGAAAAACTGGATATTAAAATATAAATACTACCCATAAGACAGAAAAACAGATAGAGAGCAATATGGAGATTGTGATTATTGATTATTGGCCTTATTGACCTTCACAGAAATTAATTATGTTTAAGTGAATAGATGTCCTTCTGAGAAGATAGGTGTAGGTTTATAAGACATGCCATAAGGTTAAAGAAGACTTTAGTATAACTTCAAACAAATTGTACTAAAGTGTTTTTAATTTGTGGCACATAGCAATAGATGAATATTAATTTTGCACAATAAGAATTAATTTTGTCCAGTTACCTTCAATAATCAAGTATCATGAAAATTAGTTGGCAATAATGCTTTTGTGTGTGATCAAGGACAGCAATTTTTTCCAATAATATTTCCCTATCTCAAGATTTATTTGCATCATTCACAAGAATAAAATTGTTCATGTCTAGGAAAAACTAGAAAGTTCTTGTTTAGACCTAGGCCATAATTCTAAAGAGCTGGTATCCAGTTTGCAGTAGAATTGGCACATACTCCTTTTGTGTTAATCTTTATAGTTAAAATTCACATTTAATTGATGGCATTTGGCCTTCCACTAAGCAATAATGAAGTAATTGAGATATGTAGTGCCATGCAAGTTACACTCTATCACATACCTACATCAAAAAATCCTGAGTTAGGGGATCTGGCTATGACTGTTAAAGTCTACTAGCCATATAATCATTGATTTTTAAGAATGTATTATTTATACTGTAATATAAGATCAACAAAAGAAATTTGTGAAGGACAGGATACTAATGTATAAAATAAAACAAATATATAAAAACATCTTCAAATGCCTATACAGAAGTCTGCAAATGTCATCATTCACCCCATCTCAAAAGTACAGGCAATTATATCCAATGGTCCATCACTCGCAGTAACACAGAACTGACTGAAGACATCCTACCCTGAAGGGTATCATGCTCACCCATAAACCTGCTCTGGAGTTTAATAAAAGAAATTGTGCATAGTGACAAGTAAAACTTTGCATGTATGTCCGTTATGTCTTTTTAGATGGTGCACATACATTTTGCAGTGGGCACCACCATATAACTGCTATTCCCCTTATATTCAAGATTATGGGTGGATATGTGTTTTTTAAAGATTTGGATGAAATTATTTTCAGTATTTATTTTAAACATTAACTTTTAAAATATATACATTTTACCACTTATTTGGAATACTTTTTTAAAAATTAACAATGTATGTTGATTATACTATAAAAGTAACCATAACAAAAAAGCCCAATCATGGGCACCTAGTGATTATGTGGACATATCAATGGGATTTTTCTACTTCCACACTACTCTTCAGTTCTTGAATTCTCTAATAGTCTCCTATCCTAGTACAAACTAGGTCTGACGTCCTTAATTTTTGGAATTCAGATGAATTAGACTAGTTATTACCACACAAGCAGCTGTATTCAAACTACTACTAGAAGTTCAGTTTGGTAAACGAAAACTAGTTGTCTCTTCTTCCTTAGAGTCTTTCCTTAGTGGTCTTTGCAGACAGCCCTCAGACTCTGCCTCTTGTGCCCCTTTTATTTCTTGTAGAAGAATACCTGGAGACAAATACTATGGAATAATTAAACTGATTAAATTGAAAAATTAATTTAAATTTCTGTTTATGGTGAATTGGGGAGGGAGAGGAACAGGGTAGCCTGATTTCTGCGCTTGGGGGAAGGGGAAAGAAATGGGGTGGAGTGGACCTACTTTGTTTTATAAGGCATGTGTGTGCAAGCATAGACTGGAGTCTCATTACAGATCAGGGACAGCGGTAGAAAGAAGCTGTAAATTGTTGTTGGAACAGGTTGTAGCCTAATTTAGATAATACCCCTGGCTGTATTCTGTCCTGGTGCCAAGAAAACTGTGTGGACATGTCCATGGAGATATCATGAGTCAAGTTTGACCTGAAGGAAACTTGACTTGAACCATCTAAAGTTCAGTCTTCTATTCTGGAGAAAAGCCAGTTGAACACAATGAAACAGATATATGAGGCAATAAGTATAAAGCTGCCCAGGAAATATGCAGTGGAGGGAAGATGATTTTTGACAGCTTATATGATCAGACTGAGCACATTTCATTTAAGCAAACCAACCAAAATAAGTTTGATTTTTTTTTTTCAAAAGCCAATGCACAGAGATTGTTTTACATTGGAAAATAGGGAAAAAATGTATTCTCATTTCCTGTATCCAGCATGTGTGTTAGCTGTTTGGATGGAAGATTTTTTTTAAAAAAAATATTGAGTATGAGCAATGCCAATAACCCATCTGGATTATGGTTCAACAGCATTACTTATGTTTTGTAGTAACTGTAACTTGTAGTAAGCCATTGGAACAGGACAACCTGGAAATCACAATAAATACATAACTAATAATTTAATTGCTTTTAGAGTGTGTAAAATGAACAGATGTCTTTCAAAGCCTCTGGTTATTTGTATAGTTCTCATATTTGTTTGTGTAAGTATGAAGTGGGGGGAGGAGAGGAATCTCGCTGAAACAGCAGTAGATTTCTATAGCAAGAGGTACAAGATTCTTCCTGTCCTTCCAACTTAGTACTTCTGTTTGCATTCCTTTAAAAGTATTGTTTTGGTTCCTTTTCCTTCTGAACAGTGAGCTGCATTGCTCAAGGAATTTTGGAAACTCTAATCTCTGGTTAGCCCAGTATCAGTGGAATAACTTGCCTCCAGAAGTTGTGTCTGCTGCAACAATGGAGGTTTTTAAGAGGAGATTGAACAGTCTGCAGAGATTCTCAGTCAACCAGGTCATGGTTTTCCCAAAGATGCCTTTTCAGGAGGCAACTGGACTTTCTGGATTTTTCTTTTGAAGATGTTTTGCTTTGCATCCAAGAAGCTTCTTCAGCTCTGACAGGATAGTGGGAAATGGAAGGATTTATATTCCTTGCAGACAGTTGGTAATCTGCATCCTTTTAAAGCAAGAGTCTTCAAACTTGACAAGTTTAAGACTTATGGACTTCAGCTCCCAGAATTCCTGAGCGAACATGACTGGAGGAGGAATTCTGGGAGTTGAAGTCCAAAAAGTCTTAAAACTGTCAAGTTCGAAGACCCCTGTTTTAGAGGATCATTGAAGCACTTGGAGGTTTATCAGTGTCCTCAGCACTGAGTAGTGCTCCTGGTTCCTGTAATCTGCCATTTTTCCTCTGAGAATCCATTCCTACCAGTGGTGGGATTAAAATTATTTAACAACCGGTTCTCTGCCCTAATTATTTCTTCCAACAACCAGTTCACCAAACTGCTCAGAAAGTTAACGACCACACCCAAAGTGGTGTGAACTGGCTGAATCCCACCACTGATTCCTACTCGCACACCATTCAAAGGGTGTTCATCTCAAATTGCATAGCTAAAAGTCTATATAGATTCTCAGTCATCCAGGTCATGGTTGTCCCAAAAGTGCTTTTTCAGGAGGCAACTGACTTATTTTATTTTCAGGAGACAACTTGATTTTTCTTTTGAAGACTCTCTAAAAGGATAAAAATGACCAGCTGTCTGCAAGGAATATAAATCCTTCCATTCCCCACTATCCTGTCAGAGCTGAAGAAGCTTCTTGGATGAGAAACAAAATGTCTTCAAAGAAAAACAAGAAAGTCCTGTTGCCTCCTGAAAAACACCTTTGGGTCAAGAGATTGAAGGACGATTTGTCTGAAATGATTTTTTAAAAATTTCTCACAGCAATAGAATACCCCATATAAAATTGTTAAGTCAAGTTACCAATTGATGACTCGCATCTTAGATATGGTGATATATGGTGGTAGTCTTCAATTTACAACCACAACAGGGACCAAAATTTCTGCTGCTAAGCAAGTTGGTTGCTAAGTCAATCACACCTGATTTTACGACCTGTTTTGCCATGGTTGTTAAGCAAATTGCTTCAGTTGTTGAAGTGAGTGACATGGTCATTAAGTGAACCCAGCTTCTCCCATTGACTTTGTCAGAAACTAAGTGGTGAGTTTACAGGTGGTGATCATGTGATCCCAGACCACTGCAACAATTGGATATACATGCTGGTTGCTAAGTGCCCGGATTTTAATCACAAAATCATGACAAAATTGTGACAGTCAGAAGGATGAGGACTTTTGAATGGCTTTGAACAGTTGCTAAATGAATGGTTATAAGTTGAGGACTATATCAGTCCTGAAGCCAGTTTTAAAGTTGGAGCCATTTTGGGAGCATCTTCAGGGCTGCCACAGCCAGGCTGGTTGGAGATGTGAGAATGTAAGAGGGGAGATAGAGATAGCTGGGGATGTGTAGCCAAAGCAACATTCTTTCCCATGGGAGCCAAAGTCAGTCAGCCAGGTGTCAGAGAGGCATGGACCAAAGCCAGCTAGGATGGGGGCTGTGACCTGGTTGGACCATATGATGGATGTGTGAGTTGAGGGGAAGAACTTTGGGGTTTGATTTGGGTGGGAAAAACCTCGGGTCTTCCAGTGGAGTTTTTCCCAGATGTGCCAATATGGCATGCCTAATAAATCTATACTTTGAGAAATATGCCTGCCTTGGAGTTATGATTCCATTCTGTGTGTTAACTGGAACCCTGAAAGACTATCTGTATCAGGCTGGAGCTGGGATGACCAGGGGATGGACTGAGTCACATCAAAATGGCCAAGTTGCCATTCATTATTATGTCCCTCTTTACTTCTTACTTAGCAGGCATGCTAAACATTCATCTGTGCCGTCAAGGGTCTCCCTGTCGAATGCCACACCCAACTTTCTATTGTTGCAATCTATATCTTTTGGCTATGCTCTAGATTACTGGTTCCCAAAGTGGGCGGTACCGCCCCCTGGGGGTGGTGGGATGCTTTAGGGGGATGCTAAGACTCAAGGGGGCCAGCAGGGAGGTGCTAAGAGGGGCCAGCAGGGGGGCACTAAGAGGCAGAAAGGGGGCGTTCAAGGCACCGGCCTGGCAGGTTCACTCATTGACTGTAGCACCGCTCCGGAGCTGTTGCCTCCAATGCGGAAGCAGTAGCACATTATGTGCCACCACCGCCACAGAGTTCGATGCACCACCACCCTGTCACCTCTCAGCTCCCCAGGGAGGTTGGCAGAGGGGCACTAAGAGGCAGCAGGGGGGCATTCAAGGCACCCGCTGGCCCTGCAGTTTCACCCATTGAGGCGCCGGTTCTGGAGTGGTGCTACAGTCAATGGGTGAACCTGCAGGGCCGGCGCCTTGAACACCTCCCTGCCACCTCTTAGCATCCCCAAGGAGGGAGGCAGAGGGGCACTAAAGGGTGGCAGGGGGACGACACGTTGAATGCATCCGTGGCAGCACATAATGTGCCTTTGCTTCTGCATTGAAGGCTCCGGCTCCAGAGCATTGCTAGTCAATGGGTGAACCTGTAGGGCCGGCTGGCACCTCAAACGCCCCACTGCCACCTCTTAGCGCCCCTCTGCTGGCCTCCTTGGGGACGCTAAGAGGTGGCAGAGGCACCAGCTCTGTAGGCTCACTCATTCTCTGCTGTACCGCACCAGAACCGGCGCCTCAAATGCAGCAGCACATTGGGAAAAGCCGTCGCCACCAGTTTCCCAAAGTGCTGCCGCTGTCGCTGTCTGTCTGCCTGTCTGTCCATCCATCCGTCCGTCCATCCATCCATCCATTCATCCATCCATCCATCCATCCATCCATCCAAAAGGTCGGATTGTTTGCCTGCCTGCCTGCCTTTCTGCCTACCTACCTGTCTGTCTGTCTATCTACCTACCTATCTACCTATCCATACATACATCCAAAATTATGTCTGTCTTCCTGCCTGCCTTCCTGCCTACCTACCTACCTGTCTGTGTTTCTGTCTACCTACCTACCTATCGACCAATACAGATATATCTACCTACCTACCTATCTACTTATCCATATATACATCCAAAAGGTATGTCTGTCTTCCTGCCTACTTGCCTGCCTGCCTACCTACCTATCTATCCATACATTTATCCAAAAGGTCTGCCTGCATACCTACCTACCTATCTACAAATATAGATCTATTTATCTACCTATCTACCTATCCATACGTTCATCCAAAAGGTCTGTCTGTCTTCCTGCCTGCCTGCCTGCCTACCTACCCACCCACATACACACACACACACACACACACACACACACACACACACACACACACATATATATATATATATATATATATATATATCAATCTATCTATCTATCTATCTCTCCATCTGCCTGCCTGCCTCTCTCTCTCTCTCTCTCTCCATCATCCATCCATGTTCAAAGTGCCAGCCACACAGGAACATCAGGAAAGTACAGCAAAGCCAGTCTTGGAGGGAGGAAGGGAGGGAGAGAGAGAGAGAAAGAGAGAGAGACCTGATGCATCAGACTGAATGAGGCCAAGTTAAAGCCCATGTCACACTGCACCAACAGATGGAAAGAGGAGGTAAAACGGAGAGAAACACTTGCCATCCATTGGTTAACGCGATGCTTAAGTTCTGTACTCACTGCTTCCATTTTTCTTCCTCTCTATCCATCCACCAATCGTCGACTGAGGTTCCATCTGCTCAAAAAGTTTTGAGCTGCTCAAAATTTTTGGAGCGGAAAATGTATCCAACGCGTCCATTCTGCATCCGCAAGGCATACTGGGAACATCCGTTCTGCATCCGTTGTCATCCGTTATGCGTCCGCTACATCCGCTAAGCATCCGCTGTGCATCCGCGCAACTCAAATCCGCTCCAGCGGAAAACGTTCACAGGGAGGAAGGGGAACGGACGCAGAACAGACACGCAGCATTAGTAGCACAGACGGAGAAAGGATGAAAGCGAATGCAGCTCGCAAAGAAAGCATTTTAAAAAGAAAAAATGTTCGCAGAGGTGACCTATCGGATATTAAGGATGTCTAGAAGATGCTTAGAGGATGCAAAAGGACACATAGTGGAAAACCTATATTTCCAATAAAAAGGGGGAGCAACTCACCTGGATCTCACTTTCAGACCAGCAGCCCTGCTGTGCAGACTTCTGCAGCCTTCATCTGGCTCTTGCTCTTCCACAGCATCCATTGATGTCCACCATGGATCGTAACACAGTCCTTTTGGTAGCCACCATCGTTCTGCAACAGTGCGAAGCCATCTACAGGCTCTTTCAACTGTTCTACAGGAAGAAAAGGAGGCGGCCAAGAAGCGTCTGGGTCCAAAGATGGATCAGGAGAAGAGCAGAGTATGGACTGTACAGCAAGCTGATGGTGGAGCTGAGGAACAAAGACCCTCGTGCATTCCAAAACTTCATGAGTATGCCTCCAGCCATGTTTGACGAAGTTGTGCGGCGGCTGACACCCAGGTTGACCAAGGCAAACACCAACCTCCAGCGCAGCCTGGACCCTGGGCTCAAGGTGGCACTCACTCTGCACCACCTGGCCTCTGGGACCACCTACAGGAGCATGCAGTATGGCTGGAAGGTGTCACACAACACCATCAGCATTGCGGTCAAAGAAGTGGTGCAGGCCATCATGGAAGAATACCTGGAGGAGCTCCTCCAGTGCCCCTCCACTGAAGAAGGCTGGAAGAAAGTTGCAGAGCATTGGTATCAGAAGTGGAACTTCTCCCACACCGTTGGAGCCATCGATGGCAAGCACGGGGCCTGCAAAGCTCCAGCCAAGTCAGGGTCCATTTATTTCAACTACAAGGGCTTCTTCAGCATCATCCTCTTCACCATGGTCGATGCTGACTACAAGTTCATGTACATTGATGCTTCAGGCAACAAGATATACAATGCCAGTGACCTCAAGGAGGGGCTGGAACGCAACCTCATCTTGGGCTTCCCAGATCCAGACCCCCTGCCCAACGACACGCAAGATGTGCCCTACTTCATCATGGGGGATGACGCCTTCTCCCTCAGAACCTACCTCATGAAGCCCTATACTTCCAGATGCCTCACCCGTGAAGAGAGGATCTTCAACTACAGGCTGTCCAGGGCAAGGCGGGTGGTGGAGAATGCCTTTAGCATCCTGGCCAACAGGTTCCAGGTACTTCTCACCACCATGCAGCATCGCCCAGAGACCGTGAGGAGGATTGTGGAAGCTTGCTGCATCCTGCAAATCTCATGCGCACCCGCTACCCAGTCTTGCAGAACAGGCTCGTGGACCTCCAACAAGGCAATGGGGACATGGAGCCTGGGGAATGGAGACAAGGGCAAAACCTGATAGACACTGAGGATGTGTAAGGCTCCAACAGAGCCTCACATGAAGGGAAGAAGCAGCGCAACCTCCTGAAACACTGGTGCAACTCCCCAGCTGGAGCAGTGGAGAAACAAGACAGGATGATAGATGATTAATGGATGCTTCCTTCAGCCAGTTTCATCACATGGATGAGATTGGGTGTATGTATGTTGGGTGGCCCTACAATGAACAGGTCATTTAATAAAGAGTTGTGTTTATGTTGACATGTGTGGATGATTGATTACATTATTATTGATAATAAAGAGCCATATGTCTGGCAGCTGGGAGGGTGGACCATACTGTCCCACTTTGCTTGCACTGGAGGTTTATCTATCCCACAGCTATCTTAATCCATCCCACATGTATCCTAACCCATCCCACAGCTATCCCTGCCCATCCCACTGCTATCTCAACCCATCCCACAGCTATCTTAACCCATCCCAAAGGTATCCCTGCCCACCCCACTGCTATCTTAACCCATACCACAAGCATGCAAAGGCTAAACCATTTCTAAAAGTTTCCACCAAGACTTTATTTACAAAAATAAATGAGGCAAGTGTGTGAAGCAAAGATAATCTTTATTAATAACAAGCTGTAAAAGAAAAATGACCCAAGTCAAGTGTCCAAATAAAGTCTACAGGTAGCCACCCAGTCTCTGGCACTCTTTTCTGTCACTCAGAGATGTGCCCAGTCTCAGGGGTGAAGGGTCCAGGTGCTGAGGAAGTGGGTGCTGCTGGAGTGCTGGTCTGAAGCACCACAGGGGTGCCTGGCCCTGAGAGGACAACAGGGGACGGTGTGTTGAGGCAGCTCTCAGACAGCTGGCTCAGCCTCGTGATGTTGAGAGCTCCTTCCTCCATGCCATGGGGTGTCAGCCCCAGTACCGACGACAGATGTACTGAGGCCAGACTTGGCTGTCGGGTGGAGGAAGGAGCAGTGTAGTGGGGCTGTCTGGTCTGCAGCTGGGTGAGGACTGGCGTGGGTGGCATCTGTGGTGTAGGTGGCATCGGTGGCATCGGTGGCATCAGTGGAACCGGTGACAACGGTGGCATCCGATGAGCCTGTGCCTGGACTGGGAAGGGCTGCTGCCTGTGCTGCTGGACCTCCTGGTAGCTGTAGCCCTGGTAGGTGAGGGCCTGTGGAAAGCCTTGGAATGAGAGTGATATCACCTGGGGTGGAGGAGCAGACCTGGACTGGGTGGGAGCAGGTTCATCTGGATCTGGAGGGTTGTAAAGCAGCTTGGTGATCCTGTCCTTCACCACCTGGTACTGGGGTTCCGCCATGTCCACGAGGGTCTGGTTCACATAGGTGAGGAAGGGCTTGCGGTTGGAGGATGGGGCGTCGGTGTGTACCAGCTGAGAGAGGATATCTATGCTGCTCCTGATGGTGTCTCTTATCTCCAGCAGGACAGTTTGGCTCTGTCCCTCCTGTCTAGCTCTCTGCCTTTCTGTGGAGGTGGAGCTGGGGGTGGATGTGGGTTGGACTGTGGTGGAAGTGCCGTCTCCTTTCTCCCACTGCGTCAGGGGGTCCTCCACACACTCCGCCACGGTTAGAACAGCTGTCAGGGGGTTCTGCATCGTGGGACGCTCCACAGACACCTGCCTGGAGACAGGAGCTGACTCTCTGCTGGAAGAGGACTGGCTCTCAGCAGGATGCCTGAGAGAGAGGATTGTAAGAGGGACTGCTCCTCGGTGGCGGATCTCACCCTCCAAGAAGCTGCACTTGGCCATCACATAGGTCTCTCTGTCCGTCAGCTTGACCGCGGCCTGGCCAGATTTCTTGAGGTGCAGCTTTCCGTACCAGGTGTGCATGTGCTTCCACCAGCCGAGGAACACCTCCAAAGTATAGCCCAGGCTCTCCGCCTTCTCTCTCCAAGCAGCCTGCTTCCTTTTGGTGTCCCTGTAGAACCTGTGTCCCTTCCGCCATAGATACTCATTCTCTCTCAGCCACTCCAGCACCTCATCCTCATGTTCCTCCTCGATGGAGTATTGCCTCCTCTCCCGTTCTCGCATATGCCTCTTCCTCCTTTTGGCAGGACCACATGGGCCCTCATCAGAGGGGCTTCCAGGTTGTAGGGGCTGCTCCTCCACACCACCAGCAGCAGCAGCAGCAGCACCAGCAGCACCAGCAGGACCAGGATCAGCAGCAGCAGAGTAAGCACCAGCAGCGCCAGCAGCACAAGCAGCACCAGCAGGACCAGGATCATCAGCAGCCGAGTAAGCACCAGCAGTGCCAGCAGGACCAGGACCACGAGCAGGACCAGCAGGACCAGGAGCACAAGCAGGACCAGGAGCACCAGCAGGACCAGGAGCACCAGCAGGACCAGCAGGACAAGGAGCAGCTTCAGCAGAGTAAGCACCAGCAGAAGCACCACCGCCAGAAGCAGCTTCAGCAGAGTAAGCACCAACAGAAGCACCACAGCCAGGAGCAGCATCAGCAGAGTAAGCACCAGCAGAAGCACCACCGCCAGGAGCAGCATCAGCAGAGTAAGCACCAGCAGAAGCACCACCGCCAGAAGCAGCATCAGCAGAGTAAGCACCAGCAGAAGCACCAC
>BLBF01000032.1:25250098-25263964 GCA_015471245.1 Laticauda colubrina
TGTTCGTGGTCGTGCCACATCTTCATGGTGGGTGTCAGTTTGCTTCTTGTATGGGTCAGAGGGGTTTGAAGCGGGTAGTGGTGCAGCTGCAGTATGGTTTCTGGTTCGTGGTCGTGTCTCCTCTTCTGTGTGGGTGTGAGTCTTTTTTCTGTGTGGAAGTGTGGTGGTAGCATCTTGTGTGGCACTTGTGGGTGTGGGTCTGGTGTCATTCTTCATGTTAGGTACTCGTTTATTAATGAGGACAGGTTTCCAAATGGTTCGTAGGTGGGAGGTATCATCTCGTTTATTCATGCTGTGTGGGCGTTTTTCTATCTCTATGGCTTCTCTGATTATTCTGTTGTTGAAGTGTTCAGTTTTGGCGATAGTTCTGGTATTTTTAAAGTCAATTTCATGTCCTGTGGCTTTGAGGTGTTGGACCAGGGAAGAGGTCAGTTCTTCTTTTTTGATTGAGTTCTTGTGTTCTTCAATGCGTGCACTTATTGTTCTTTGTATGATGTATGTGTTGGGGCAAGCAGTGCAAGGGATTTCGTATACTCTTTGGTTTTCTAACTCGATTTTGTCTTTAGGGTTTCTTAGGATGGTGGATATTTTTCTGTTTGTGCAGAATGCTGTTTTAATGTTTTGTTTTTGGAGGATCTTGCTGATTTTGTCTGTAGTGCCTTTTATATATGGGAGGAGGGCTTTGCCATTCTCTTGTTCTCTGTCTTGGCTTTTGGTTGGGGTTTCTTTTTGGATTAGGAGGGTAATCTTCTTTTTTTGGAATCCATTGGCTGCAAGTACATTAGTGAGAGTGTGTAGTTAAGTTTTTGCGGGAACTTACATGTAAGTACTTACATTAAGCTTCCTTCGGGTATTATCCCATGTCATTGTAGTTGTGCTTTTAAAGTTGTAGCAACGTTTAGGCAGAACCTCATCTGCCATCATCAGGCTTCTGTATTGAGTTCATCTGATGAAAACGTGTATACACACACACACACACACACACACACACACACACGTATACATGTATAATCTAAAAATATTATATATATAAAATATACTGTATTTTTTATTTTTTAAAAAATATAAATATATATATGTATATATATACACACATACATACATAGATACATACACACATGCCCACATATACACATATATACACCCAAAATTTCATAGAACACTAGCTGCCATATGTATGAGCCTGCCTGCCTGCCTGCCTGCCTGCCTGCCTATTGAAGGAAATATTTTTGGTTTGTTCTTTGTTCTTTTCTTGGGTTTGGCTGAGGCTGTATAAATCTGAATTCAAAGAGCAAAAGGCAGCTCAAAGCGCACATGGGTGCCAGATAATCTACTGGGAACGTGTTAAACTTAATGACTTAATATGTTCTTTCCTGGGATTCTCTGTCGGCCAAATGAAGGAACTACGTAGCCTGTTAAATATGTTTCTAATGGGTGCTAGGTGCTCCCTACATGTCATTCATAATTTGCCCTTCAAACCTGGCACTCTGTACAGTTTAGGTTGTACACACACACACACACACACACACACACACAGATATACACACACAAAATTGGCTCTCTGTCAGTGGTGGGATTCAATATTTTTTACTACTGGTTCTGTGGACATGGGTTAGTGGGCGTGGCAGGGGAAGGATACCATAAAATCTCCAGTCAGAGGTGGTATTTTCTGGTTCTCCGAACTACTCAAAATTTCTGTTATCAGTTCTCCAGAACTGGTCACAACCTGCTGAATGCCATCTTTGTTCTGTGTACAGTCTTAGCTTGTATACACACACACACACACACACACACACCGATAGGCCATATCAACATACAGGTTCAAACACATATTACCAATAAAATTTCAAATAAACAATTTAAAATGAAATAGAGTAAAGGCCCTGTCACGCTGCCCAATGGATGCAAAACAGACACAACAGATGAGCAAAATGTTCCATCCATTGTTATCCGCTCTCAAAAGGGGCAAAGATTTGCATAACCAGAGCGGATAACACGGAAAGGAACAGACGCGGGGAGGACGCAGAGTGGATGGAAAGCAGATGTGGAATGGAAGCCCAGCGGATGGAAGCAGATGGGAGCGGATGGCACATCCTCTAGGCTTCCGGGGGGGCTCAGCAAAGCGGACGTGAAACGGATGAAGCTGATGCACAGCGGATGAAACGGATGCAGAGCGGAAGCCTAGCGGATGCACAGCGGATGCACAGCGGAAGCCTAACGGATGCCTAGCGTTAATTGCGCATGCAGGGAGGATGCATTGCATAAGCCCCGCGGATATAAGGGAAGCAACTCGGAAGCAGGTCACCATTCAGAGGAAAGACCTGCTGCCGGACGGATTGACAGCCTTGCTTTCCCTGCCTGCATACCTGTCTGCAAGCCTTGCTGCCAGCCTTGCTGCAAGCCTTTCTGCCAGCCTCCCTGCCAGCCTTGCTGTCTGCCTGCCTGCAAGCCTTGCTGCCAGACTCCCTGCCAGCCTTGCTGTCCGCCTGCCTGCCAGCCTTGCTGCCAGCCAGTCTGCCTGCCAGCCTTGCTGCCTGCCTTCCTGCCAGCCTTGGTTCATACTTGTCTGCCAGCCTTGGTGCCTGCCTGCCTGCCAGCCTTCCTGCCAGCCTTGGTGCCAGCCTTCCTGCAAGTTTTGGTGCATGCCTACCTGCCAGCCTACCTGCCAGCCTGCCTGCCAGCCTTGGTGCTGCCTGCCTGCCAGCCTTGGTGCCTGCCTGCCTGCAAGCCTTGGTGCCTGCCTTCCTGCCAGCCTTCCTGCCCGCCTTGGTTCCTGCCAGCCTCCCTGCCAGCCAGCAACCCCACAACCATGGGGAAGAACAGAAAGCCTCAGCCATCTGCTGCCAGCCCTTACAAGAGGGACAGGGCTATCATCCCGCCCCCTGGCCCTCACTCTGGTTCTGCTGGGGCTTCTGCAGCATGGGCTCGCTCTTCTGGGGATGGGGCTTCTGCTTCTGGAGGAGCTGACGATGCGCGGGATCAGACAAGCGCTCCAGCACCAGCCACCTCCACAGCACTTGGACCCTTCACCCCTGAGACTGAGTGACCAAGAGGAGTGCCAGAAACTCATTTTTGTTTTATAGCCTGTTGTTAATAAAGTCTATTTTTGATTCACACACTTGCTTCATTTCTTTTTTTTAATAAAGTCTTGGTGGAAACTTTTAGAAATGGTTTAAGCCTTTGCGTGGTTGTGGGATGGGTTAAGATAGCAGTGGGATGGGTTAAGATAGCAGTGGGATGGGTTAAGATAGCAGTGGGATGGGTTGAGATAGCAGTGGGATGGGCAGGGATACCTTTGGGATGGGTAATAGCTGTGGGATAGATAAACCTCCAGTGCAAGCATAGCAGGACTGTATGGTCCACCCTCCAAGGTGCCACACCTATGGCCCTTTATTATCAATAACAATGTAATCAATCATCCACACATGTGAACATAAACACAACTCTTTATTAAATGCCCTGTTCATTGTAGGCCCACCCAACATACATGGCCCAATCTCATCAGTGTGATGAAACAGGCTGAAGGAAGCATCGATGTACATCAACTTGTAGTCAGCATCGACCATTGCAAAGAGGATGATGCTGAAGAAGCCCTTGTAGTTGTGATAAGAGGACCCTGAGTTGGCTGGAGCTTTGCAGGCCATGTGCTTGCCATCAATGGCTCCAATGGTGTGGGGGAAGTTCCATCTCTGATACCACTGCTCTGCAACTTTCTTCCATCCTTCTTCAGTGGAGGGGCACTGGAGGAGCTCCTCCATGTATTCTTCGATAATGGCCTGCACCACTTCTCTGACCACAATGCTGATGATGTTGTGTGGCACCCTCCAGCCGTACTGCATGCTCATGTATGTGGTCCCTGAGGCCAGGTGGCGCAGAGTCAGTGCCACCTTGAGCCCAGGTTCCAGGCTGGGCCGGAAGTTGGTGTTTGCCTTGGTCAACCTGGGTGTCAGGCGCTGCACAACTTCGTCAAACATGGCTGGAGGCATCCTCATGAAGTTCTGGAATGCACGAGTGTCTTCGTTCCTGAGCTCCACCATCAGCTTGTTGTACAGCCATCCTCTGCTCTTCTGGCAAACCATCTTCGTACCCAGACGCTTCTTGGCTGCCTCTTTTTCTTCCCGTAGTAGAGTTCAAAGAGCCTGTAGATGGCTTCGCACTGTTGCAGAAGGATGGTGGCTGCCAAAAGGACTTTGTTACGATCCACGGTGGACATGACTGGATGCTGTGGAAGAGGAAGAGTCAGATGAAGGCTGCAGAGGTCTGCACCGCAGGGCTGCTGTTCTGAAAGTGAGATCCAGATGAGTTGCTCCCCCTTTTTATAGGCAGTATAGGTTTTCCCCTATGTGTCCCTTTGCATCCTCTAGGCATCCTCTAGACATCCTTAATATCTGAGATAGGTCCCCTCTGCAAACGTTTTTTCCATTTTTAATGCTTTGTTTCTGTGCTGCATCCGCTAGGCATCCATTCTGCATCCGTTCTGCATCCGTTCCGCTTCCTCCTTGTGTCCGAGCGGAAGCGAGTTGCGCGGATGCGCAGTGGATGCCTAGCAGATATAGCGGATGCGTAGTGGATGCAGAATGGACGAATTGGATACATTTTCCGCTCAAAAGTTTTGAGCAGCTCAAAACTTTCTGAGTGGATGAAACATCCATAGACGGATGCTGGACGGATAGAGAGGAAGCAAAATGGAGGCAGTGAGTACAGAACGGATACATCACGTTAACCAACGGATGGCAAGCTTTTTTGTCCGTTTTACATCCTCTTTGCATCCGTTGGTGCAGTGTGACAGGGGCTTAAGAAGAATATTTTACTTCCACCATTTTTATTTACTCAAACATTTTATGTAAGAGGCAACCGTATACATTGATTTCTGGTTTCTGAACTATGTTACTGATGATATTTTGAATAATACATGCTTAAAATTAATCTTATCCCTCCACATGCATATATAGAGTTTTAAATGGCAGAATACGTTCTGCTGCATCAGGATTCTTGTTTTGGGCATCATGGCACACTACATCAGAGCAAGACAACAGAAATTGTTGATACCATGGTAAGATCCAAGAAGTTTTGGAGAATTCAGAAAAAGAGTAGCAAGAGGTATCTAACACTTGCAACTTGTATATTGTACAGTATAAAAGAAGGAATGATTCTCGTGAAAAAAAAGAGTCGGGGAAGCAAAAAATGATATTTTTAAGCTCAACTAGATAGTTCTCCTTTTCTTCCTTTCTTTGTGTCTTAGTATTTATATTTCTGGGATTAATGCCAAGACTCATCAATAAGGATATAACATCCTATATACTGAAAGAACTCTAGTAATTCTGCAGATTAACTGAGACACGATGGACCAAATTTCATGGAATTACACCAGGGAGCCCAAAACTCATCCTATTCCTGCCAAATTTTTCTTCAGAAGTATAATCTTCTCCTTGCTATGACTACAGTAAAGTCAAATATACAGTCCTGGTGGACTTTGATTATGTTTCTCAAGATCTTGGATAATTTGCTTATTCTCCCTGTTTAATCTATGCAAGACAGTATTATTACTCGGTCATGAGGTTTTCAAATTAATGGGTGGGTCTTCTAATCTCCTGACATTAAAATGCCTTCCAAATGTTTATCATAGATTTCTCAATCTCTTAAATATTGGATACACTCCATCTTTCCACTTGGAACTTAAATTGTACCATAGAACCTGTAGGTTCAAGGTTTCACATTTCCAGGGTACATGTGGAACATCAGATATAAGACACTACATTTCATTGTTACTGACATTCTATTTCTTTTCCATCCCCTATGGTGGATATAATTATCTTTTCAAATTAAAAAAAATGACCTAATCACTGCCCATATAAGCACAAGGATCAAATAAAGCAGTCTATAACCAAAACTGCCCCATTGTCTTATCTAGATAACTTGGACTCTCCTAGAAAAAAGGCCATTTTCCTTAAGAAAAGAGCAAAATATCAGACAAGCTGAGACAAATAGTAGTAACAAGAGATGAAGTTATGAGCCAAATTGGCAATTTAGAAGCAAATCAATCAATCTAGGGTCCAGAAAAGTATTACCCAAGAGTCCTTAGAAACCTTACTATGTAATTGCTGCTATTATTATTATTATTATTATTATTATTATTATTATTATTATTATTATTATTGTTGTTGTTGTTGTTGTTGTTGTTGTTGTTGTTATTATTATTATTATTATTTTAGTTGCATAGTTTATTTCTATATATCCTGGCCCATAAGAATCCCTCCAGAGTCTTACCTAAAACTAGTATAGAGATAATGTAATCTAGTCATTAATCTTGGATTAGAATTGAAGAGATTTTCCTCAAATTAATACCAGATTATGTAACTTATTTATTTTATTATTTATTTATTTTATTTTGTCAAGCAATTATAAGATAACAGATATAAGTATAAACATAGTTATGAATACATGAAATGGATACATATAAGAAAAATAAAAAGAAACAATAGGATAGGGACGATAGGCATGTTGGTGCACTTATGCACGCCCCCTACAGACCTCTTAGGAAAGAGGTGAGGTGAGTAGACAGTTTAAGGTTAAAGTTTTTGGGGTTTGGGGAAGAAACCACAGAGTCAGGCAGAGTATTCCAGACATTGACCATTCTATTGGTGAAGTCGTATTTCCTGCAATCAAGTTTGGTGCAGTTTACCTTGAGTTTGTATCTATTGTGTGCTCTGGTATTGTTATGGTTGAAGCTGAAGTATTCATTGACAGGTAGGACATTGCAATGTATAATTTTATATACCATACTGAGATCAGACCGAAGACGGCGTAATTCAAGGTTTTCCAGGTCTAGAATTTCAAGTTTGGTGGCATAAGGTATTCTACAATGAGTAGAGGAGTGGAGAACTCTTCTTGTGAAATATTTCTGGACTTTCTAACCTGTTTTAATATCAGATACGTAATGCGGGTTCCAGACTGATGAGCTGTATTCAAGTATTGGTCTAGCAAATGTTTTATATGCTCTAATTAGTAGTGTGATATTACCAGAGAAAAAGCTATGCAGGATTAGGTTAACAACTCTTAATGCCTTTTTGGCTATGTCGTTACTGTGGGCTCTAGCACTTAGATCATTAGAGATGAGTACTCCAAGGTCCTTGACAGAGTTTGGATTGTCAACGAGGTCTTGACTATTCAGCTTGTATTTTATTTTCTGATATATATTTTTTTGCCAATATGTAAGACAGAGCATTTATTTGTTGAGATTTGAAATTGCCATTTGTTTGACCATTCTGATACACAGTCTTTTTGAAGGGTAGCAGTATTATCGGTGGTGGTGAATAGCTTTACATCATCAACGAAAAGAATGCAGTTGCTCTTAATATGATCAGAGAGATCATTTATGTAGAATATGAAGAGAGTTGGTCCTAGAACACTGCCTTGGGGGACATCACTGTTGACTGGTAAAGAATTTGATAGGACACTCCCAATTTTGACCATTTGTTGTCTGTTTGACAGGAATGCTTCTATCCAATTATGCAGGTGTCCAGAGATACTGTAAGATTTTAATTTTAGGAGTAGTTTGCCGTGTACTGAATCAAAGGCTTTACAGAAGTCTATGTACATTGCGTCAATTGCTTTGCCCTGCTCAAGTTGTGTAGTCGATATGTTTTTGCAGTGTAAGAGTTGAAGATTACAGGATTTTTTTTGTGAAACTAAATTGTTTGTTAGAGAATAGGTTGTTTGTCTCTTAGTGGAGGATAATGGATTGGTTCATGATTGATTCCATGACTTTGCAGGTGATGCAGCACAAAGATATTGGTCTCTTTATGATCTTTTTTGTGACCAAATGACTGAGCAGGAGGGGGAAGGATAGGATCTAACAGTTGTGTCTCAAATGAGCTTCTGAACTCCAGCTGTTGATCTTCAATTGCCTTTATATGTAATTGATTGTAATAGGAAGAGAAAGGGGAAATGAAAGGACAGTAATGTGCCACAGAACAATGATAAATCTGTTAGTATTGGTGTAACCTATTAATACTTCCTCAGAGGGAGGAAAAGGAATTTAAGTAGAGTCAACTTCACATTTCCCTTGTGCTGTATGAAGCAATACTGGACATCTCCAATATTGTTAAAAAATATCTTAAGCCTTTGTTCCTACAAAGTAATTGCTGAAGAGAACTGAATTAACAATGCTCCCAACAGTAAGCTAAATTCAGCAAGTCTCTTCCCATTACTTCCATTAAAGCAGACTTCATCTGCAGACAGCATCTGATGACAGCCCATTCATAGAGCCCCGAGGGGTTATATAGAGAATTGGATTCTCTCTTGCATTCATTTATCTCTCACTTGCCTCTCTGTTGAGAACTTCAGACCACACAGTGGCAGCTTGCGTGGGTTGGTTGTAAACACCATGTCCAGTTGAGTTGTAGTGAGTCTGCAGGGTCTTCAGATGGCTCCTGGGGGATCACAGCTGTTCATGAACAGAAGGGTTCTTTGGGCTTCTTTCAAACTTGATGACTTGACCACTGTATAAATCAACATTCAGCAATGACTGCAATGGCAAGAAGATTTTAAAGAGTCTGCTTCTGTTGAAATAGCCACCATTTCTTCCACTACAAAATTAAGGAGACTTTCTGTCTGTCTATCTGCACCTGTATGTATGTCGGGGTGGACATCATCATTCCACACACAGAGATATACTCCATGAATAGACCCACATAGACATTCAACTGCTATCTTTCTTCTATGTGTAAGTAGCAGCAAAGATAAGTGTCTATATGGTTTTGCCTCTGAAAGGGAAGGGATGACTCCTCTAATCATTGTCACAGACAAGGTTTTCAGACAGCACTGTTCATCAGTCCTGGGGAATAGTTGCTAACAAAGCCATTGAATTAGAGCAGAATGAAAATCTTTTACCAGGAGAACATAAGGCCTAATTGAGGAGATTAATTCCAACAACTGGTTTTTCAGTATATGACAACACATCCCAGTCCTCCAACTTTCCAGGGAGCTATGTTTTCCTTTCCAAATCCATTTTGCCAAAACAATCTGAGAATTGGGGCTGCTTCTGGAAGATGATGCGAAGTCCATAATTGGAAGTTGCTTATGTGAGGCCTTCATTCATTTGATCATACACCGCCCAAATTCAGATTTCCAAAGTGGAAACTGAGGTGGACAAAATTCATGGGCATAAGGAAAATTGCTTCATTTGTAGCTTCAACACTTCTTCTCTGGCTAAAGTTGAGAAAGCAATAAAAGGTAACTGACAGATATCTTTTGTTTATTTTTGTTCTTTTAAAATAATGTTAGAAAAAGAAATTTTCTTTTGGCTAAGATCAAATGCAGTGTCTCTTCTCATCGATTTACAATTATTCCTTATATTTATTTGTTTGTTTGTTTTTCACATTTTTGAACCACCCATCTCACAGAGGGGGACTTTATTGCCTTTTCTGTTCCATTGCAATAACAAACTTTGGATATATTTAGTGCTCTCTGGATTTTTTTTTACACAAACTTTGCATTAATGCTTCATTATTACATCAGTTATATTTCACAAGTATTCTAGAAACAACTGCCTGGATTGATTTCAAAGAGTGTTTTCTTCCTCTTGATTTTCCAGGGATCACAAAGCCATGAAAAGGCAGGCATTTAATATTTATTGTGTTGCACCTCCCAGTTTTCCTCTCTCTTTCTCTCTCTTGCATGTAGATATGCTTTTTATTCACAGACATCAAAGGAAATTGGAAATGCAGTTAGAATCTGGAAAAAAAAATCAGATGCTTTCAGTAGCAAGTTCTCAGTTTTTGTACCAGACTGATAATTTAGTAACCCTGAAATATCAAGCTTGCATTGAGCAATGAAATATCTGCACACAAACAAACACGCAAGTTCAGAGAGCACCAGGACCACACCGTTCAATCTCTGAACTACAGAAAATTATCTTCTGCTAGAACCTGCTCTCTATCAGGTGACTGAGCTAACAATTTTCACAATCCTTGACATTAACCATACAGGCTGAAGCAAAGGATGCACATCTAAACATTGGCCTTTAAAACAGATGTCTGTGGAGATTCTCTCCAGGTCACGGTTGTTTCTTTCTTTGAGAAGTTGGAGCTGCAGGATGTTTTCTGCCTTGTGTCTATTCACCATTGAACACAAGCGCAGGATGTTGGGGATGAATCTGTATTGTCTGCATATCAAACTGAAGTGCAAATGGTTCCTGCAATCTGCAATTTTTCTGGAACTGAAGAAGCTTCTTGGATGAGAAGTGAAATGTCTTCAAGGAAAAAAGAAACAAGGTCCAGTTGTCTTTTAAAACAGGTAGTTGAAAGGAATGGGCAACCAGTTAAACTGGCCATGTCTCTTAAGTTAACAACAACAACAACAAAAGATGCATGAAAGCACCCATCTTCTCGGATTGCAAGAGTCTTGGGTAGCCTTGAGAAACTTGTCTTCTGCAGGTGGGCAGCATCCTATTTTTGACCTCCCTGATGAGAATCTTATCAGTAACTCTTAAAATAATAACCCACAAAGAATTAAAGGGTTTCGTGTCATTAAAAAAAAAGTCAGCTAACCTTCTGGATAGATATAAATCATGTCATAAGGAAAGAGGAGCACCCTTGGTTTAATAAGAAACTGTGATTTACACCTCATCTATAAATAACCCTGCCCTCTGCAAAGACAGGTTTCATTTTGCAGCAAGCAACAGACAATGGAAGAATTAGAAATTTGGCACTAAAACCACATTCAAAGGGTGCATACATTGAACAGTGTTGGTGTCATTTTGTTCCAGCTTTTTTCCAATCTTTTATTTATTCTGTCTCAGTTTTGAGATTTTCAAAAATCTCATTTTTGCATCAATCAGGTATGTTTTGCTTAAAATTCTAATTGAAAACTGTGTTTTCAGATGCCTTTTAATGCCTGTGTTCCAGAGTGAAATTTTGGATCCCCTCAGGAGAGGTGATAGGGACGATTTGAATCGGTAAAAAATCATCCTGGTTGCTATTACTATTATACCAAGCATAGTAAGCCACGTCCACAGCCATGCCCACAGAGCCAGTAGAGAAAAAAATTGAATTTCACCCCTGCTGTGTTCCCTCAAACTCTTTCCTTCCAATATGTCCCTGGACTTCCTGTTTGCCAGAATATGCATGTTTACATAATTCCACATCACATACATTTTGGGCTTTGTGTCTTTAATAAATTTTTGCTATTGTTTAGCAAATAATAGTAGTAAATCTAGTTGTCATTCAATCTTGACTTTTGCTTTGCTTATTGCTTCAGGTGCATTTACTGTGTTTAAATTCATATGAAATGGCAGTTCCTTAGAATACATAACCAGGCTAATCCAGCCTGATATTTGATACAATTTTGATATTCCGACAGCATTTTTCTCAGTTTTAAGATGTGGTTACACACATGCCATGTCTCTTAGAAACAATGAAGATTCATAGAAACATTAAATGACCCAAATATTATATGGTTTGGGAACTCCCTCCCTTCAGGGAACAGATTGTAGGAGTACTATAAGCTTGTCTGCTCAGTAAGTAAAAGATTTCCTAGGCAATTTCTATCTCTATGGTAGAGAAGACTGGGACATGTTCCGGGATGCACATATTGTATTCACAGCCTGCAACATGCCTTTGGGGGCACCCTGTTACCCCAAATGAACTGTACGTCTACCCTAGAATACACCATTCGGCAGCATCTATACACTACAAGAAGGTACACTTTTTAAGCAGCCTGTCTCTGACACAGTTGATATTCTTATGTTTGTTTACTAATCGAAAGAATCTCCCTGTACTAAATGCACAGTTTTTGAACTTCAGCTGGCTTCAGTATTTCTACATATTCATTTTTCATATGCATATCCCAAGAAGTCAGGTATTTGTGCATTAAGCCTGTGCAATAGCAAAGAATTATGGTTGCATGGCTGAAGGTCAGAAAATATACATATATTTTTACTCTTTTTGATGTCCAGTACCTTTCATAATTTGTTTTGTTGGACATGTGCGTAATCTTTAAGTTATTTCAGAACTCACTCCCAAAGATGGAATGGAACTCTTAGCTAAACTGGGTAACAGAGAAGTGAAACATAGTCATTTTCACAACCTAACCCAAACATGAGGGGGATTGTATATGTCCCTAGTCACACCCAAACACAGCATTGAAAAAACAGAGGAAGAACTATTTATTTAGCCGAGATAAATGTGACTCTGAACAGCATATAACCAGTTAAAACTCCATAACAATCAAAAAACAATGAAAAATTCAAAAAAATGAAGTGAACAGATAAAATCCATGAAAGTGGGAGAACAAATATCATTTAATCACATACCCTTGTAGGCTTTCCCTATGGTAATTCATATTCAGTGGAAAGGGAGCCACAAACTATTTAGAATGGCAACAGTTTTACCTTATGGGCATGGTCAAGGGTTTTGTAGTCCATCTTTCTAAAATACTTTTTAAACAACTTTGTTCTGTTATGAATAGCAGTGTTCCCATGTGGCTTTTTTTTTCCTCTTCCACCTGATTTCCCTATTCATATAGTGAGGGTTGCCTTGAGATCTTTCTCCTCTGGGCAACCCGTAGGATTGAAGCCTAATTCAGGGACACCTCCTTGAACTTCTGAGCAGCAATGTCTTCAGCTGCTTAGGGGTCAGACAAGGCCTGTTTCATGTCTGACATAAAAGGAACTTTCCCAAGCAGCTTCACTGAACATGAGGCGTTTTCTCCCTTGCAGTTAATCACATTACAAGAGTTTTTGTTTGTTTGTTGCTTGGTCTTTCTCCCTTTTCATGCCACACCAGCTGCGTATTGCTTTAAAAATGTATCTCAACTTGAAATGTTGTGGCAGTTCTCAGAATTGCCAGCTTTTATGCATATGTCAAGAGTCTCAACATGTTTGAAGTTCTTTTTGCTGCATTAATATTATTGTTTTTTTTCTTCAAGTGTTGGAAGACTAAATTTTAAGCTTCTCGACTTCTGCAAAGGGAAAATGTGGGGTGACGAAAGGGAGAGATCTAATCCAAACCTCAGACATAACAGGCCTCAATCATGCTGTGATTACTCATCTGACCTCATGATGCTGGAATGTATCCAAGAGTTTGTTTGGAGGTTTACCTGTCATAATTTAAATATCAAATCTGAATGCCTAAAAAAGTCAGCTTCTAAATAACATTGTTATACCACTGAGCAAGAATAGCTGTCATGTTGTATCTAAAGGGCCTGTCACATAGGCCGACGGATGCAAAAAGTATGTAAAAAGGACACAGCAGAAGAGAAAATGTTCCATCCATTGTTATCCGCTCTCAAAAGTGCCCCAAATTTGCAAAAACAGAGCGGACAACAACGGAAAGGAACGGATGGGGAGAGGACATAGCCAGGATGTAAAGTGGATGCTCCATGGAAGCCTAGCGGATGGAAGCGGATGGAAGCAGATGGCACATCCGCAGGGCTTCCGGGGGAGCACAGCGAAGAGGACGCGCAGCAGAAGGAGCGGATCCCGAGCGGATGCCGAGTGGATACAGCAGATGCATCACAGACGCCTAGCGGATGCCTAGCGGATGCCTAGTAAATGCAAAGCGTTCACTGCGCATGCGGGGAGGATGCATTGCATCAGCCCCATGGATATAAAAGGATGCAGCTCGCAAGCAGGTCACCATTCAGAGGAAAGATCTGCTGCCAGACACATCTCCAGCCAACAACCATGGGGAAGAAGAGGAAGCTTGTGCCATCTTCTGCCAGCCCTGGCAAGAAGGACAGGGCCACCATCCCACCCCCTGGCACTGACTTTGCTTCTGCTGGGGCTTCTGCTGCTCAGGCAGACTCTGCTGGTGCTGGTGCTTCTGCTGGTGCTTACTCTGCTGGCGCTGCTCCTGGTGCTGGTGC